>JARQOC010000003.1:498897236-499089428 GCA_033576535.1 Allobates femoralis
CATGTCTGCTGCAGGCTCTGACCGGGAGGAAGGAGGGGGAGATGAGGCTCTGGTCACACAGGGCTGCCTAAAGGCTCTGCTGGGAAGCCTGCGTTGTTCCCTTCAGGAAGATATGAGGGGGATGGTCTCTCAGATGAGAGAGGAGATAGCTGCCCTAGGAGAAAGAGCGGGACATTTAGAAAGCAAAATGGCAGAGTATGCCTCAGCACACAATCAACTTGCAGATGATTACACTGCTATGGACACTGAGGTTGGCTCTCTGAAGGCGCAGATGTGGGATATGGAGGATAAACTCAAGAGGGGAAATGTGAAGATCAGTGGAATAGCTAAAGGAGGAGAGTCTGAAAACATCCACAACCTTGTGGGAGAACTGCTGCAGTCTGTGTTACCTGACACCCCAGCCTCTGAGCTCACAGTGGACAAAATATTTCGCCTACGTAGATCTCCTAAGCTGAACAAAGAGGTGCCCAGAGACATTCTAGTGGCCTTTTCTCATCCAAAAATCAGAGACCAATTACTTCAAGCTATGAGACAACGGCTACAGCTTCCTGACCCCTTCAAAAAGGTGGAAATCTACCCTGACCTCTCCCCTGGCACCCTCGCCAGGAAAAGAGAGTTTGCCCCTCACTGCCGGATCCTCAGAGACAGAGGGATCCAATATATGTGGGGGTCACCTGTGAAAGTTACATTCCGTTATAAAGGAATGAGGCAGGTATTCTCATCACCGACTAGACTTGGGAGGGCCATTAGAGACTGGAACCTCACCCCTTCCTCTCACGGATCTACTTCTCCTAGCCCCTCGGGTGGACAAAAGAAGAACTCCCCGAACCGAAGTGAACCCCTTTCCCCATCCAGAGATGGGGGTAAATGAACATGGTGTTTTGAGAAGCTTTGAGAAGCTCTTAACGATAGGCTGGGTCTCAACCTGGCTCCCACTGTTCCAGAGAGGGTGGACTTTTTCTTGTTTTTTTCTCTTCTTGATATTTTTCAGTTACCCTCTATAGAAGTGAACAGTGTCTTCCGCCTCTGCCTGCCGTGGCCAAGGTGTCTTGGTTTGCGGGGGCCAGAGCCGGTAAAGATCAGTTTTCTTTTTCCCCCATTGGGAGTGGAAACTCCTGCTGATTGTTATTTCAGAACAACGGCTGAAATTTGATTGTTATTGTTTTGGTCTTACCCCTGTTGTCTCCCCTGTTTCTTGTTCTTATTCCTCTCCTCCCTCTTTTTTCCCCTTTTACGTCTCTCCAATTCCCCTCCCCTACCCAGTCTTCCTGTGTCTCTTTGCTTCTCCCCTGTACCTCTCTGTTCTCTCTCCCCTACTGCTGAGGTCCAAGTTACGGACCTGCATAATTTCTGAGAGGTGTGGGAGACCTGAGCAGATAGCATGAATGTGAAAATTGTAACATTGAATGCTAAGGGGTTAAACTCTGCCATAAAGAGGTCTTTCTTGTGGAAGGAGGCCCGCAGATGTAAGGCGGACATCTTCTGTATACAAGAGACTCACTTATTGGAGGCGGATAATGCACGTTTACATCACAAATTGTTCCCTCACATTTTCTTTGCAAATCACACAGCTAAGAAAGCAGGTGTTTGCATTATGATCAAAAACACTGTGCAGTTCCAGATGCAGAGGGTGGTGGCAGACCCTAATGGTCGTTTTCTCATCCTTATTTGTACAATAGGAGGGAGGGAGGTCACGATTTCTAACATATACAGCCCTAACGAAGCCCAGATTAAATTTGCCCGTACGGTATTGGAGAAAGTCGGGACGAAGTCCCGAGGCCTTTGTGTGGTGACAGGTGACTTTAATTCAGTGATGAATCGTCTAATGGACTCCTCAGCTGGTCCGTTGAGGAGGGGGCGGGAGCTGGGGCCTCTTTGCCGTGAGCTCCGGCTGCATGATGTGTGGCGATACCAACACGCCAACGAAATAGATTATTCCTTCTTCTCCCACAGACATAGATCGTATGCCAGAATTGATTTTTTCTTGGTTGACGATCGGACGCTTTCGGCCTGTGTCTGTGCGGAGATAGGACTGATCACCTGGTCGCACCACGCACCAGTGTCCCTGGAGCTGAGACTGGGTGGTGGGGGGCCCTCATCCCGCTCCTGGAGGCTGAACGCAGACCTGTTGTCTGATCGGGAAGTCCAGGACGAATTTGCCAGAAACATATCAGAATATTTTGCCCTGAATGACAACCAGGAGGTCTCTGATGAGACCCTCTGGGAATCCCATAAGGCAGGCATTCGTGGCTTGTTTATCCAAAAATCCTCTCAACTGAAGCGTTATCGGGAAGCGCTCCGTTCTGGCATGATCCTTAAATTAGAACAGGCTGAGGCATCAAACAAGCTGAGCCCCTCTCCTGCCGTATTTTCAAATACGTAACCAACTAAGAGCCCTACTGCTGAGCCAATATGAGAAAGGACTTAGATCCCTGAGAAGAGTGCATTACACTGAGGGTGACAGAGCGGGGGCGGTGCTGGCGAGACGCATCAAAAAAAGAGCCGCGAAGTCCATGATTGCAGTTATGAGAGACGAGAGGGGGTCAGAGGTGCGTGACCCTGCAGACATTGCGGAAATCTTTGCTGGTTTCTATGAGAGACTCTACAATTTAAATAGCGACCGAGATACTCCGCAGCCAATTCCATTGGAAATTAGTGAATTCTTGGCCAAGTTAAATTTACCTCCCCTTTCCTCGGACCAACTGGCCGAAGTAAATGCCCCATTCTCAGACACCGAGATTAGCAAAGTCATTTCTTCACTAAAAGCTTTGTCTGCCCCGGGACCCGACGGATTCCCGAATGTCTACTACAAATCCTTTTGGGGTCAACTGACGTCCTACTTACTTAAAACGGCTGTTTACTTTCTGGGGAGCCAGAGGATCCATCTCGGCCACACTTCTGGAGGCGACTATTTCCACGATCCCCAAACCTGGGAAGGCCCCAGACCGACCGGGGAACTACAGGCCGATTTCTCTTCTCAATTGTGATTTGAAAATCTACTCCAAGCTGATTGCTTGCAGACTTGCGCCTGTTCTTCCCTTGTTGGTGGGGCCGGACCAGGTGGGTTTTGTGGCGGGGAGTCAAGTGAAGGACGGAACCAGACGGGTATTGGACCTCATTGGGGTGGCGGAGTCCCGGGGGGGTCCTAGTGCATTCATTTCTCTAGACGCCGAAAAAGCGTTTGATAGGGTGCACTGGGGATACCTTCGGGCGGTGCTGGGGAAATTCGGATTTGTCGGTCCGATCCTGTCAGCAATTCTCACCTTGTATTCCAACCCCAGTGCAAGGGTCCTCTCCTCGGGGTTCTTGTCACGGAGGTTCCTGATTACAAATGGGACCAGACAGGGTTGTCCTCTCTCCCTGATAATATTCGCTTTAGTGGTGGAGCCATTGGCGGCATGGATCCGAGCAGACTCTCGGATTTGGGGTATCCAAGTTGGGGACTCTGTCCATAAGATTGGTCTATGTGCAGACGACATAATCATAATAAGCACGGACCTTGGCACATCCTTCCAGGCTATAATGTCAACTCTGACAACCTTTTCTAGACTGTCATTTTACAAACTCAATGGCTCAAAATCAGTAGTTCTGCCAATTTGTATCCCCCCTAACCTTGCATCCAGACTTCAGGCCTCCTACCCTTTTCAGTGGTGCCTGAAAGGCATACCATACTTGGGAGTTACTCTTTGTTCCTCCTCCAGGGTTGTTCCCGTGAATATGGATGGTCTTAAACAGGCTCTGCAGAAGGCCTTAAACGAATATGTAACCCTAGAGCTTTCCTGGATGGCTAGAATCCAGGCGTGCCACATGGTTCTTCTCCCAAAAATCCTCTACCTTCTTAGGTGCATTCCTTTCAAGATGCCTAGTAAATACTTGACGATAATTCAAAAGCTAGTGAATGCCTATATTTGGGCAAAAAAGAATCCCAGAATTACCAAAAAAAGTATGTTTCTCCCGATGCACCAGGGAGGTATGGGAGTTTTGCTCTCCTCTCCGACTCCAATTCAGATGTTCCTACTTTCAGACCCCCAAAAAACTAAGGGCTTTTCTACTATTTATGCCGCCCTTCTGCATCTGGACACGCCTGACAAATTGATATATATGCTCAGGTGGGAGGCAGATTTGAATTTTGTATCCGACTCGGATGATGGGGAAGCAGCTCTGAAAACTATCTTTAAATCAACTAGATGCATCTCACATTTTGAGAACCTAAAAAAGATACACTTGAGATGGTATATCCCTCCGACTTGGCTTCAAAAGTTTAACTCTTCCCTCTCGCTCAACTGCTGGAGGGGGTGTGGCGAGAGAGGTGACCTATCCCACATGTGGTGGTCATGTCCCAAAATTGCTTTGCTTTGGGACCAAATAGCAGAATTAAGCTCTAAAGTGTTGGATACTCAGATCCCACTGACTCCTCAACTGGCAATACTCCACATAGGGGCCCGTCACTTTCCCGCTGTAGTTAGCAAAACGTTGACATACATTTTAATTGCAACCAGATTGAGCATTGCCGCAAAGTGGAAATCTGATTCCCCTCCATCCCTCGCTGAAGTGACAAACAGACTTAACCCGATTTTCTCCCACGAGTTTCACCTGGCGCTTACTAGAAGCGATAGGGAGCCCACGATAGAAGCCTGGAAACTATGGGCCTCACACCCAATGGCTTCGCCTCTCTCTGGCTAAATGTAATCCCTCACCTATTTGATTGATATTTGAAAAATGTTAGGGTGTGTACATCTTTGAACCTCTACCTAGCATCACAGGTTGTTAGTTCACATGATTACATGTTCTTTCTGCACAGGATAATGTGGGTTTCTTGCCCCCCCCCCCCCCTGTCCTTCCCCCACCCTCCCAGCCCCTTCCCAATGATAATGAAAATGTGTTGAATTGTGACTTACTTTTGTTGACATTGATTATCTGGTGATACTCTTCAATGTAAAATTTCTTTACTTGTTAACCTACTTTTCTCAACAAAAATTTATTGTCATAAAAAAAAGAAATGTTGAGGTGTCAATCAGATACCCGATATTACTATTCAGGTCAGTAAAGACAACTAACCACACCATACATTTTTTATTTGAAAAAAAAACATTTCCCAACACACACTATCTTTCACCAATTTACTGAAAATAAATCATACACAAAAATATTCCCTCCAAAAAAATCTGCAGTAGTCCAAAATGCAGTCCAGTGGGAGGTCTCTCAATGAATCTAAGTCTTCCAAGATATGGGGGCATCTCCCATATGCTGGAAGAGCAGGCACTCAGGTTACTGAAGTACAGCGACATCAGAAGACACGAGGGCAAGGTAGGACATTTTTCTCACATCTGACATTTCATTTTGGGAGCTCCAAGGCAAGGGGTGGGCCAGAGGGGATTTTGGAAGTGCTACACTGTCAGTCTTGGTTAAGGGATCGACTTTTGGACCTAATACAGTCCCCGACAAAAGTTATGTCGCTTATCAAATGTTATGTAAATAAAATTTTATAACCTGATGTTAAATTCATCCATTGGTTTTATAAATTACTCTTTTGAAAGCTGAAACCCTCCGAAATGTGGTTTAGGTTAAGAAAATAAATTAGAATCAATGCTGAAATATTGATCATTTAATATACACAGAATGGTCAGAATTTGGCAAGACAAAAGTTTTGTCGCCTGGTCATATAATGCACCCAATCTTAGTTTACATCCTCACCTGTACTCCATAAATGATCAGTTAATTAGTGGGTGTGTAAAAAAAGAAACCCAGCACCCCTGTCCTTCACTTGAACTGCAACTTGAGCTCTAACAACATGCTAAAAATCCACCCTGCGACCAAAGCCTTGATTATCAAGAGGCTGAAGACCAGATCCACTACAGAGGTGGCTGGCACCTTTAATGTGTCTCAGCATTAAGTACGAAGAATTAAAAAAAGAATTGAAGAGATTGGAGATGTGTTTGACAAGCCCAGGTCTGGCAGACCCCGCAAGACAACTGCTCAGGAGGAATGATTGTCGGTTAGAATATCCAAAGCAAGCCCATCTTCCACTGCAGCAGAGCACCAACAGGCCTGGTCACCTGAAGTCCCTGTGTCAACTGGAACAGTTTGTAGGATTCTGTTTTGAAATGGCCTTCATGGTTCAATTAGTGCCCAGAAGCCAGCACTAAACAAAAGGCAAATAAAAAAAAACTGTGTGGCATTTTAAAAGTCCCACAGCCTGCTAAACAGATGGATGCTGGATAGTGGCAGAAGGTGGATTTCTCTGATGAATCTTCAGTAGAATTACACCACAGCCACTGCAAATACTGCAGGAGACCTACTGGACCCCTTATGGTACCTTTACACGCCGCCACAACAGGATGGATACCAACGGCAACTTCACGTGCACGAGCACGGCCAAACGGTTACAAACGGTAATCGCATCTCCTTTACACGCCGCCACAAGGTGCGCTACGCTACGCTACATCTACAGCTAGCTACATCGCCGGGTGTCGCAAGTAGCCGTCTGTAGCTCAGCGTACCTCATTTACACACCGCAATAACAAGCTAATATGGGCGGACCTGGGGCAGGAGGGACAGCACATAGGCGTGCCACAATTGTGGATTACGAGACGTCCGTACGCTGATAGGACAAAGCAATAATACCATGATTGGCCAGCCAGCGCAGGAGGCTGATTAATACATGACGCTCGAGCAATTGCGTAGTGTGACTGGTCAGCTTCTTAAATATGCCGCCCTGTGCAGCGACAACCAATCGCAACGAAGGAGCTTCCTCCAATGATCGCTGAAGGGGCGTGGTATCCCGGAGCCTGGGTCACGCCTTATCTACATTCCAGCTACATCGCCGGGTGTCCAGAGTTCCCTTCTGTTCCTTCTTTACACGCCGATACAGCTCGCTACAATCGGCGATGTTGCCATATGTTTATGGGCAGTGCACGGATACAGAGGTATCTGTAGCCGGCTGTGTCGTCCCGTCTTCAGACGCCGCTACTACAGGCGATATTGGCGCGACAAGCTACATTTGTAGCCTGTAGCGGGTTGTATGCATCTGTTGTGGCGGCGTGTAAAGGTACCATTATGGATACAAATTTGGTGGTGGAAAGATCATGGTCTGGAGTTACATTCAGTATGGAGGTGTGCTAAACATTTGCAAGGTGGAAGGCAATATCAATAGCCTAAAATATCAAGAGGTATTAGCTACCTCTTACATTCCAAATCATAAAAGGGGTCAAATTCTGCAGCAGGATGGTGCTCCATCTCATACATCCATCTCTACAACAAACGTCCTCCAGGCAAAAAAGATCAAGGTGCTGAAGGACTGGCCAGCCCAGTCACCAGACATGAACATCATTGAGCATGTTTGGGGTAGGATGAAAGAGTAAGCTTGGAAGACAAAACAAAAGAATCTAAATGAACTCTGGGAGGCATGTAAGACTGCATTCTTTTCTGTTCCTTATGACTTAATTAATAAATTGCATGAATCATTGTTTAACCACATGGATGCAGTACTTCAAGCTCATGGAAGTCACACAAAATATTAATTATGACTCCACAACGTCATTCACCAATGTTATGCAACATATATTTGTATTTTAAGTTAATTATTTATTTGAATATCACATTACTTTCTGTGGGCGACAAAACTTTTGCCTTGCCAAAATCTGACCATTCTGTGTTCATTAAATGATCAATATTTCAGCATTGATGCCATTTTATTTTCTTAACCTAAACCACATTTGGGAGGGTTTCAGTGTTCAAACAAGTAATTTATAAAACCAACGTATGAATTTAACGTCAGGTTAAAGCTCTTCTAAGGCCTAATAGTCACTATACTGAACTCAACCTTAATTAAGGTAATTCTTGCTGTACTACATTGGCCATTGGCTGTAAACATGTTTCAGGTATATAAGTTCTTGTGCGATATACAGTGGTCTTCTCCTACTGTCACTGGAACTCCGCAGCAATCTTATTAATGACTCTTATGTTGTGCTTCAGCGATACCTTTTCTTCAGGAAGGGCAAAAATATTTGGGATTGTTTTGTTAAATCCCCTTTTCATTACGTTAATTTAGACCTACAAGGGAACCTCGATAAATCGAACTCATCTGGGTCTGGATTGTCAGGGATTTGTCCCTGGCCCTCCCCTCCCACTGGGCTCTCAGGAACCTGATTGGAGGTGGTCAGTGCTTCACCTAACGTAACCTTGATCCGACATATCCGGATCCAACACAATATCCATACTAAGTCACCCTTACTGGTATGATGTAATGACTGGAATTTAGCACTGAGGTTTCCTACTGTACTCCTGTCTAGGTTCCGTATGTATATTTTGGGGGGGACTTTCTTCTTAAACCATGACCATAACCTACGACATCTATATCTGGCTGGGTGAACACTGGATATATACGCCTATGTATGTACGAGCCGTACTCTCTTTCAGGGACTCCACCTTGCTGGATTGGCTACCATTGTACTCCATTTCTATATGTCCTCGTACAAACTTGAAAGGCTCTCACTCTCACCTGGCTATGTCGAGTTTACGGTACATCTCGCATCACCTTTTTACTCCACAGACTGTCATTTCTCTTACTTAGCACAATCTTTATTGAAGTATCCTTAGTCTGATTATGCTATCTATTTTGGAGCAAATATTCTGTATCGCGACTATACTACTGAGTGGACTGCTTGACAACATATTAGTATCGTGTGACTAGACTTATTGCTCCGGCCCTTAAATATGGGTGCTGTGTACACCTGCTGCGCCTCCCAAGTGTATATATCTCTGTGCTATACCCTATGGTTGAGCCAGCAACGACATGTCTGCCTCTCCCCTTGGCTAGACATTAGACACGCTGCTCCTTGGGGACTTATATGTATGTCACCTGGTTGCTGCGCTCCAATTAATGTGTAACCAGGGTGCAGCTGGAATAGACACATTACTTTTACCTCATTGCCCTCTTTGAAGTTTTGATGCATATAACCCCCTTTTATATTGTGTATTACACCCTTGTGGCATGACCCTACAGTCAGGTCTGATAGATAAAGCTTCTCTCAGCCTGGCTATTTAACCTGGTTACATGGTCCTTCTATATAGAATAGGGGTATAAACAATACTGCAAATGCAAATATAGGTTTGTAGATACCAAAAAGGATATACAGCATGTTTTGAAGGGACCTACTACTTTTTTTGTATCCCCCCCAGCCACTGGGACAACCAGCTGAGCCAGCACACAGCTGCTGCTGTAGTGCGGTGCAGGCTTCACTGTAGATGACAAGCACATATGTTGAAACACACGCCCAGACCATCAACAAGTGATGTCACAGGTCTGGGCGGCATGATACTGAACTGACACTCGGTTCAGCCAATCCTCCTCATCTGCCTCTTATCTGCACCATGCAATCACGGAAATGACTTGTCATCACATGACCCGGTGGGCGGACCCCAGGAGACTGTGGGATGAGAGAGAGGATTACACATACATTTACTAAGGTATAAGATGGGGGCGAGGAGTGCCCTTCCGTGCTCCTGACGAAGCCTCTTTAGGCGACACGCGTTGGGCTCAGCTGGTGTGGGTAGTTCAAGAGTATGAACAGGTGTTTAGCAAGCATCCACTCGATTTTGGGAGGATAAAAGGGGTACACCATCACATACCCACAGGAAACCATCCACCCATTAAAGAAAGATACAGGCCTATACCACCAGCACACTACCGGAAAGCAAAAGAGATGTTGCAGGACATGAAGGACGCAGGGATTATCAGAGATAGTTGTAGTCCCTGGGCAGCTCCACTAGTCCTGGTTAAAAATACAGATGGTAGTATGAGGATGTGTGTAGATTATAGGCAAATCAATAAAGTAACACACAAGGATACACAACTGTTACCCCGTATAGAAAAGTCACTTGCTGCATTAAAATCTGCCAATTACTTCTCAACCTTAGATCTTACTAGTGGGTACTGACAGGTCTCTGTTGCAGAAGAAGACCGTGAGAAGACAGGCTTCACGACACCAATGGGGTTATGTGAGTTCAACAGCATGCCATTCGGGTTATGCAACGCACCAGGAACATTCCAGAGGCTGATGGAGTGTTGCCTAGGCCACAGAAACTTTGAAACCGTACTGCTATACCTGGATGATGTCATAGTGTACTCCAAAACCTATGAAGACCACCTGAAACACTTGAGTGAAGTGTTTGAATATTTGTCCGAGTATGACATGAAGTTGAAGCCTTCAAAATGTCACATTAAAACCAAAAGTCCAGTACCTTGGGCATGTGGTCAGTGCTGAAGGTGTAGCACCAAACCTGGACAAGGTCACAGTCATCAAGAACTGGCCAGCACCAACTACCTTCAGAGAGGTACGCCAATTCTTGAGACTGGTCAGGTACTACAGGAGGTTCATCAAGAGCTACATGAAGATAGCAGCGCCCATGCAAGATCTCCTAGTAGGATAATCCAAGAAGGGCAAGATCAGAGGTCCTCCATTCCGGTGGGGACCTGAACAAGAAGAGTCTTTCCAGCAGCTTAAAGATGCACTGACTGGAGAAGAGATCCTGGCCTACCCGGATTACAATCTACCATTCCTGTTATACACTGATGCCAGCAATGAGGGCTTAGGAGCTGTCTTGGCACAGAGACAGAAAGGCAAAGAGAAGGTTATAGCCTATGCCAGCAGGAAGCTCCGTCCAACAGAGTGGAATCCAGAGAATTACAGTTCTTTCAAGCTGCAGTTCCTAGCCTTAGTCTGGGCAATCACAGAACGGTTCAAGCATTACTTGGCATCCTCAAAGTTCACAGCTTTCACCGACAACAACCCTCTAACCCATTTAGAGACTGCAAAGCTGAGGGCCATGGAGCAGTGTTGGATGGTCAGAATATCCAACTACGACTTCACAGTGAAGTACTGGGCAGGCCATAAGAATGGCAACGCTGATACCCTATACAGAATGCCTAATCTACCAGACGTGGGAGAAGACGTGGATGAGCTAGAAGAGGTAGAGTTACCAGCCTTCCACAGTACAAGTGCATCCTCATGTTATCAGGCAAGTCAAAGATGTCAAGAGACAACAGTGAACCCATTATCTCACCATAGCTGGAAAGAGACCCAGGACAATGACCCGGCTGTTAGCTTAGTCAAGGAGCTGATAACCAAAGAACACTCATGCCTGAGTCCAGAAGCTCTACAAGAAGCCAAGCGCCTATGGAAGGAGAAGGGAAAATTGTTTGTCTATCAAGGGAAACTGTGCAGACGTCACATCAATCCCAGAACTCATGAATTGATCTGGCAGATCGTAGTCCCAAAAGGAGATGTACAGATGGTATTAGAAGCTTATCACAATGATGCTGGACACTTTGGTTGGAAGAAACTGGAGATGTTGTTAAAAGATCGCTTCTATTGGGTCGGCATGAGGAATTCCATTGAGAGATGGTGTACAAATTGTGGACCATGTCACCTGGGAAGAAAAGACCAGCAAGGCCAAAAAGCTCCACTACAACCAATTGTTACCAAGAGACCTCTTGAAATAGTAGCCTTGGATCATGTAAACCTGACACCCAGCAGAACAGGGTACACCTATGCTCTTACCATGGATGATCACTACTCTGAGATTCTTAGTAGTAGCACCAGTCAAGGACTTAACTGCAGAAGTAGCAACCAAGACTTTCCAGAATTGTTTTTGTAGACCCCATGGGTACCCAGACCAGGCATTAACAGATCAAGGATCTCCATTTGAATCCCAACTGTTCCAAGAATTCCTAGTCCTGTACGGTTGTAAGAAGATCAGAACTACACTGTATCATCCACAGACAAATGGTCTTTTCTGAGAAAATGAACAACATTGTCATCGATATGTTGAAGACCTTACCACTCGAAGAAAGAAATTAGTGGCCAGACAATCTACCTGACTTAGTAGATATATACAATCACATCCCTGTAAGTTCTACCAACTATGCACCAGCTTACTTGCAGCGAGGTAGATCTGGAAAACTCCCAATTGACTTGGAGATGGGATCTCTAGAACCAGACCAAGATACTTCAGAAGAAGATTGGGATTATCAACGTCAACAGCAGTACAAGAAAGTTCAGGAATGCGTGTAAAAGAACTTAGAACAAGTCAGAAGCAAACAGGAACATGACTTTAACAAGCATGCCACAGCTGAACCCTTGATACCTGGTGAAATGGTTCTGAAAAGAAAGAGAAGAACCAACAAACTACATTACCAATGGGAAGCTGAACCCTATACTGTCATGCAATCTAATTTTGACAATTCCAAAACCTGTGTAATCAGTCGAGATGAAGGTAGAACATCATCTACAGTATCTAGAGATCATCTAAAAAGATGTCCTGACCAACTGAAACCACAAGAAGAAGTCAACAGTTATTCAACTCCAGAATATCCCTACTCAACACAAGTGGAGGAAAAGAAAGAGAAAGTCATCCGCACTGTACTAATAGACTTCCCAGAAGATTGCCTCAATGTAATGGAGCCATCATAGTACCAGTACTTTCCTTTTATCAACCTGTTGAAGAACAAGTTCAAATACCTGAAGAACCAAGAAGAGTAGAAAAACCTGTTCAAGTAAAAGAAGTACAGCCTGTTGTATCGGAACCAGAGATTCCTACAATCGGTGAACCTGCTAGTCCTAAAGTGACACTAAGGCCTTGCAGACAATTACCCTCTTTACCACCTCACGCAGAATTAAGTACACAACATGAGACACCTATTGCATGTAGGTCATGTCGCAGTACCCAAGGTCAGATCCCATCCAGGTATGGAGAATGGGTATAAGATGTAAAAGTGTTGAAGCAGCAGGTTAAATAGTGACTTATGTAAATAGACAGTAAATAGTAGTGTATAGAAGGGTGGAGGAACTGGGCACAGCCCCATGTACATTAAGTTGGGAACAGAAAGTGCCTGTGGTGGAGAGAAGGTAAGACCCGGCCTCCTAAGCAGAGACACCCGGAGAAAAATTGTGTGTAATGTGTGTTAGCCCATTGAATGTTTACGCCTACAGAGACTTTACTGTACGGACTTTACCCTTTTTCCCTGGATTTTCCCTTTTGTCAAAACAATGGACCATAGCTACAGGACTGGTAATGGCAAAACAACTCTTTTCTTTCTTTTACAGCCTGCGGCAGATGGACTAGCACCGTAAGGACTGCTTTTTCATATTGTCACCCGTTTTCACAGTGGTTTTTGTATATTTTTGAGTTTTTGGGACTCTGTAAATACCTGTTATTGTTTATGTATTGTTATGTAACAAAAACTTTACTCTGTCTGGGAGCACTGAAGTTAACTAAGGGGGAATGTGGCGCCCGGTGCCAGGTAAAGCTACTAACTAACTAGTTCACTAAGGGATTTCCACATCTGGCACTCACAAAACACCCAACACCTTCCACTCCAGGCCTGTAGGGGGAGCACCACTGGTTGCTGTTAATCCAGATCCTCTATAAATATAGGTGCTGGGTGCAGAGTTAGCCAGAGTGGGCAGTCACTAGAAGAACTGTGAAGATCAGCTCAGTGCCTAGTGAGCTAACCTGGTCACCGGAGCCATGCTAGGCCCAAGATCAGCACACCACCAGAGTCAGTGTGAGGTCCAGAGAGAGTGAGGATGAAAGGCAGAGGCGAGGAACACTACAGTGGGGGCAGAGGAGCCATCCCGGCTCACCCCAGGAGAACACCAGTCACTGGAGTCCGAGTCTGCAAGGGAGAGAGATTAGCCCAGCAGAGAATCCCAGTACCTCGTGGAGGCTTAGCTTCCCAGACACCCTCAGCACCCACATTTGAGAGCCAGGAGCCGCAGGAGAGATAGCAGTAGCCAAGCGAGAGCCCTCAGTGCAGCAACCCGGGTGTGAAAGAACAGGAAAGGTTAGGCCTGGTTTCATACACACTAGACTCAAGACAAGGGAACAGGACAAGGAGGGCTATACCTCACTCGGTGTGGAAATCCCAAAGTGCACCATTCAACCCTGGACGGAAAAGACTTCATTTTGTGCGTGTCCCTTCTTCAACCTGTCCCACACCACAATGACTGCGCTACCCTATTCCACCATCCTACCCTTACAGCCCCGGGGAGCCTGCTCTTCCTGTAGAGAGCCACGACACCTTGCTGCCGCCCATCATCCCGGAGGTCCCAGCAGCATCACCGGTGCCATCACCGGACCAACAGGTGGCGTCACGACTGACAATAACTTTAATCCCTGTAAGTAATCCTCTTTTTATTTTGTCATCATGGGCACAGACTCGGGCACCGACCACCCGTGAGATCCCCGTACCAGTACTCCCAAGATCCGAGTACCCCAAGCCCTTTGCGCGAGAAATTAACGTCAGTTTCTGTGGCTCTGCTGTGTTAGTTGGTGTATCAGGTTATGTGTTTTGACCACTCCCCAGACTTTAAATAGTCTAATGACCCATCACCTAATGTCACTGATAGAGTTCATTCTCTGCATGACCGTGAGGTGTGTGAATGCAGTTGCAATTCCTGTTGAAGTCGTCCTGTAGCTTTCCTTAAGAATGCCATCTTGTGTGGGAGTTGCTGTGCTTATCCAGGTCCCTAAGTCAAGGTGAATGCATTAGCCTAGGGCTGGTCAGAAGCAGGGCAAGGGTGATGGCCCAGAAGTCCTCAACTTTAGAGGTACTTCTGGGAACCGGGTGAGCTGGGGACCCCAGTCTAAGGTTCAGACTAGTACCTATGATTATCTTTGCCCCTCACTGTCATCCTACTAAGTTATCCACTAGTCCGTTATAACCACCTCATGACGTTATCAGTGACCTACCATTTTCCTGAAGCCATATGGGTTCATCACAAGCTTTTGCATGCCTGATTCAGGCCTTCTCTGAGAAGGTTACTGAATTGTGTAACCAGGAGGTGCAGCAGCTACATCAAGTTTTTGGTATCTGGCTTTGGCTCAAACTATGGCTGTGCTGAAACCCAATATATCTCTCCCTGACAGATTTTCAGGAGGGAGAGATACATCTATGGTGTTCAGAGAAGCCTATAAATTATATTTCAGGCTCCACCCTAATTTTTCAGGGAGTGAAGAACAGTGCAAAGGGAATATAATCTCCATTCTCAAGGGGGATCCCCAGATCTGGGCCTTCTTTCTGACAACCAATTCTCCATCTTTGTGGTCGATAGACAAGTTCTTTGCAGCTCTGGCCTTGACGTATGGTGACCTAATGGTGTCTCCTTGGTTGAGTCTAAACTTCATATCGTAAATGTGGCTGGCTGAGGAGTATTGCTCAGAGTTCAGTAGATGGGCCACTGGCACATAGTGAAATGACCCTGCCATTAGGAGTCAGATCTGTCTGGGTTTGTCAGCTAGGCTTCAAGACTCTATAACTCATAGCAACTAGATACAAGCGGCAGCACTCACTAGTTGTTATGGCTGCATGAACCCTATGACCTGGAAGTGCACCGCACGGCGTCCAACAGAGTCAGTGAGCGGTGCTGACAGGCGACCGCAGGAGGAATCCCCTCACCAAGCGTGGACCCTGGGGAAAGGGGACGTGGATCGCAGTGGTGCCATGTGCTGAATTGAAGTAAGTGAGACTCTATAACTCAGTATGCTGCCCTGGAGTTGTTGGAGGCTGCAAAATTCCTTGACATCAGGACAGATGCCTCAGATAGATACCTACACCACATTTGCCCTCTGTGGTCTCTTCTGTTGGGGAGGTTCGACAGGTTATGTTTCATAAACCTATGCAGTTAGGGACCATTTATACTGTGTCCCCTGCGGTTTGTCGTCACAATGGGGTGTGTTACTATTGCGGTCATTCAAACCATTATATTAAGGTCTGTCTGTTCCATTCCAAATTGGCTGCTTAGACTTATGAGCCCTGTTCCCCTGGTCAGGCAGAGGGAAATGACCAGGGTGTGCATGTTTCCACAATTTCCATGTCGGCCCACCATTTCTGCTGAAATGGTGATTGGTGGAATGAAATGTACTATTCCTGTCTTTGTACATGTGGAGCAGCAGTCAATTTAATAGATTTTTGCTTCACATAGACCCATGGTCTAAATAGTAGTGCTTTAGTGAGATCCTTTCCTATCTCTGCCATTGACTCTGCTGCTCTAAGCCAGAGGATTCTTTCCAAAGTCGTATGTAATGCAAATTTGTGTATATGAACTCTTCATAAGGAGTTGTTGCCTTGATACATTTTGGAGAATCTGCATAACCTGGTGTTTAACTGGCGGTTCAAAAAATACTTTTGTTAAAATAATTGCTTCAGTACTACTATCGCTGCTGTATTGGTCAAGTCTGCTCCTACGTCTCCATCGGAGAAGGTTATGAGTTAACTGGAGAATAGGGATAAATCTCAACCTTCTCAGGTAAATGCTAGGCCTAGATACCATCCTGGGAAGAGTGGCTTAGGGAGGGCTGTGACTCCCACTAAGTACCGTGAGGGAAAGAGTCCTAAGATATGGGGAGATTTTCTGTTGTTTGCCCTCCTAAAAAAGTACCCTCTGGCAGTAGCCAGATGCATGTGAAGAAATATTCAGGTCCAGACCTTAGAATTTATGATTTTGTGTGGGTGATTTCTAAACATGTCAGGTGGAGGTGTGCAGTTTGGGCTCCTAGTTCCAGAGTTATTGGTACGTTTAGTGTTTCTGCCATTTGTACCAACTCAAACTACCGCCAATGTTAAATACCCATGACATCTTTCACAGATCGTCACTCAGGAAATGTTGACTGTTTCTGGACGGGCCAGGTTTAGGGTCTGGAGGTCCCTCATAAAGGAGGCGTACTGTCAAGTGTAGACTGCCCTGCAGTCTCTGTGAATTGCTCTGCAGTAGTTTAAATGGAGTTAATTTCTTTTGTACCTTTTTTGTTAACATCAGTTTCTGTGGCTCTCCAGTGTTAGTTGGTGTTGCTGTGTGTATCAAGTGATATGGTTTCACCAATCCCCCAGCCTTTAAATAGTCCCATGACCCATCACCTGCCACTGATAGAGTTAATTTTCTGAATGACAGTATGGTCCAGATCAGGGCAAGTGTAGCGGTTCACACATTCTCACCTTCAGAGGAACTTCTGGGAACAGGGTCAGCTAGGGACCCTAGTTTAAGGGTCAGACTAATATCCCTGATTACCTTTGTCATCCTGCTACCTTACCTTTTGTCCGTTATAACCACCACATGACACATACTCTTTGGATTTAATATGTAGGTGTTACACTTCATTTGCTGCAGAACCTCATTACATAGCAACAGAGGACAAAAACAAGAACATTTTGCCAATAAAATAATATTTTATACTAGCTGTAGTACCCGGCTACGCCCGGGTTAATAAATAACTGATGTTAGCTATAACAAAATAGAATTTGAATATGTCATATTAATGACCTGTAAGAAAATAGAAGCTGAGCTGTGATTGATTGCTATAGGCAGCCTAATAAATCTCCAGCCAATAGTAACCCCTCCCCCTGGCCAGGCAGTATATGTTACCTAACACATACACATAATAGACAGCTCATGTGACTGACATCTGCCTTAATTTCCTATATGGCACATGTGTTGCACATTGGCTGTTTTTAATCAGATGTTTATGTTTGGAAATTAAAGATAGCACACGTATGAGGCGAGTTGTGTGAGGTGATTTGTGCACATCTGTGTCTGTCTGTGTGGTGTGTGTGTTCCCTGGGGTGTGTGTGTGTATGTATGTGTCCCTGTGGGGTGAGTGCATGTGTCCCCATAGGGTGTGAATGTGTGTGTGTCCTGTGGGGGGGGGGTCTGTGTGGTGTGTGTCTCTGTTGTATGTGTCTCTTTGTGGTGTGGTGTGTGTGTCCCTGTGGGGTGAGTGCATGTGTCCCTATAGGGTGTGTATGTGTGTGTGTCCCCGTGGGGGGGGGGGTCTGTGTGGTGTGTGTGTGTCTCTTTGTGGTGTGTGTGTGTCCCTGTGGGGTGAGTGCATGTATCGCTATAGAGTGTGTGTGTCCCCTTGGGGTGTGTGTATGTCTCTGTGTTGTGTGTGTCTCTTTGTGATGTGTGTGTGTTTGTTCGGGTGCGTGGTGAGTATCCAATGTTGGGGCTGCACTTTAGCGACTATACACTTGCTGTTACTCTTTTTGTGTGTGTGGTGTGTATACATGTCACCGTGTGTGGTGAATATCTCATGTTGGGACCCCACCTTTGTGACTATATGCTGGTATGTGCTGTTAGTCTTTGGTGCTTTCATTAAGCCCCTCTCATTCACAACTGTCAACTGGTAACTGTCACTTTTTCCCCATTATGTAGATAGGGGCAAAATTTTATCTCTATAGCTGACAGCTGTCGATTTTCCTCCAACAATTTTCCATTCACTTGTTCCCCATTATGTAGATACGGGCAAAATTGTTTGGTGAACTGGAATGCGCAGAGTTAAAATTTCGCCTCACAATATAGCCTATGACGCTCCCGGGGTCCAGACGTGTGACTGTGCAAATTTTTGTAGCTGTAGCTGGCAGCTGTCAATTTTCCTCCCACACGTTTCCTTTACCCTTTTTCCCATTATGTAGATAGGGCAAAAATTGTTTGGTGAACTGGAACGCGCAGGGTTAAAATTTCGCCTCACAACATAGCCTATGACGCTCTCGGGGTCCAGACGTGTGACTGTGCAAAATTTTGTGGCTGTAGTTGCGACGGTGTAGATGCCAATCCCGGGTATACACACATACACACCACACACATACACACATTCAGCTTTATATATTAGATTAATTAGATTTAAAATATGCAAATGTCTAAAAATATAAAATCTAATTTAAGGTTGATGTTTATATTCCAATGGTTGTTATTGGTTTTAAGTTAGCAGGTAAAAGATGACAAGATAATAAACATATCCAATATATCAGTGTTAAATTACATTAAATATATCCAAACATCTTCAAGGGATGCAAATTTGTACAAATGTAGAAATACAGTCATCAGAGATTATAGTTGCATGTATCTAATTAAAAGAAACGTTCAACATCTCAATATCTAAAGATTTATCAGCCTTTGGGATTCCAATCCAAGTATGTCTTGGTGATAGACTAATATATAATGAGTTACTACTTCGACTAGTTTCCTGGGAACTATAATACAAGTTTGTGAGAACTATACTACAAGTTATGGTGGAAAACTCGAGTTGTGTCCATGCCTATAATAAGAGGAGGGTCATGGACTCTACTAGTGGTAACTAGATTGGTTTATTTTGTTTAGTCTTTTTATTAACATCTTCTATAGTGATGAGCGAGCACTAAAATGCTCGGGTGCTCAGTTCTCTGGCCGAGCATCTTAAGATACTCGTGTACTCGGCCGAGCACCGAGCCCAATGTAAGTCAATGAGTATCAGGCTCCACCCACAGACTTACGGTTATAAAACGAGTATTGCTGGGAAAGGGCGGGAGGGTGGGCTTTTTGAAATCGCTGCAACATACAACACCTTGCTGTGGCCCCCAGAGGGATCCTAACAATGAATCTGCTCTCTGTGAGGTGCCAGCTCACTGTGTGCACTAAATGGAGCTGTGTACGTGTGTCAGATCGCTTATTATTACCGAGCAGTCCGAGCATCTCGGCGGTACTCGGTGCTCGCCGAGCATCCCGAGTACTGGGATACTCGTGCGAGTACCGAGCAGCGCAGAGCATACTCGCTCATCACTAATCTTCTAGTATATTGACTCTGCTAGACTTCGTGTAGGCTAATTGTTTAGGTATTGGTCCCTATGGAGTTTTGGTCTCTCAAGCCAATAGGGGAAAGGGGATGTACAGTTGTGGCCAAAAATATTGACACCCCTGCAATTCTGTCAGATAATACCGTATATACTCGTGTATAAGCTGACCCGTGTATAAGCCGACCCCCCTACTTTTGCCCCCAAAACCTGGGAAAACCTATTGACTCGTGTATAAGCCGAGGGTGGACCCCAGCACAGGTATACAGACCCCAGCAATGTTTTATACATCAGCCCCAGAGGTATATACAGCAGCCCCAGTGGTAGTATACAGCAGCAGCCCCAGTGGTATATACAGCAGCAGCCCCAGTGGTATATACAGCAGCAGCCCCAGTGGTTAGTATACAGCAGCCCCAGTGGTAGTATACAGCAGCCCCAGTGGTAGTATACAGCAGCCCCAGTGGTAGTATACAGCAGCCCCAGTGGTAGTATACAGCAGCCCCAGAGGTATATACAGCCCCAGTGGTAGTATACAGCAGCCCCAGTGGTAGTATACAGCAGCCCCAGTGGTAGTATACAGCAGCCCCAGAGGTAGTATACAGCAGCCCCAGAGGTATATACAGCAGCCCCAGAGGTATATACAGCCCCAGAGGTAGTATACAGCAGCCCCAGAGATATATACAGCCCCAGTGGTAGTATACAGCAGCCCCAGTGGTAGTATACACCAGCCCCAGTAGTAGCATACAGAAGCCCCAGTGGTAGTATACAGCAGTCCCAGTGGTAGTATACAGCAGCCCCAGAGGTAGTATACAGCAGCCCCAGAGGTAGTATACAGCAGCCTCAGAGGTGTATACAGCAGCCCCAGTGGTAGTATACAGCAGCCCAAGAGGTAGTATACAGCAGCCCCAGAGGTATATACAGCCCCAGAGGTAGTATACAGCAGCCCCAGAGATATATACAGCCCCAGTGGTAGTATACAGCAGCCCCAGTGGTAGTATTCAGCAGCCCCAGAGGTAGTATACAGCAGCCCCAGAGGTAGTATACAGCAGCCCCAGAGGTATATACAGCCCCAGAGGTAGTATACAGCAGCCCCAGAAGTATATACAGCCCCAGTGGTAGTATACAGCAGCCCCAGAGGTATAAACAGCCCCAGTGGTAGTATACAGCAGCCCAGAGGTAGTATACAGCAGCCCCAGAGGTATATACAGCCCCAGTGGTGTATACAGCAGCCCCAGAGGTAGTATACAGCAGCCCCAGAGGTGTATACAGCCCCCCCCATCAGTATACAGGCCCCCCCCCCTTGGTGCACAATCCTGTAAAGGAAGAGATTAGTATACTTATCACTGTCCCGCTGCCGCTGTCCCGCCGCCGTCATCGCGCTCCTCCGTCTTCATCCAGCGTCTTCCGGCTTCCTCTGGCGCGCAGACAATGACGCCGGAAGAAGACGCTGGATGAAGACGGAGGAGCGCGATGACGGCGGCGGGACAGCGGCACCGGGACAGTGATAAGTATACTAATCTCTCCCTTTACAGGATTGTGCACCAAGGGGGGGCCCTGTATACTGATGGGGGCGGGCCTGTATACTGTATACACTGTATACAGTGTATACAGTATACAGTGACTCGCGTATAAGACGAGGGGGGGACTTTTCAGCCCAATTTTTGGGCTGAAAAACTCGGCTTATACGCGAGTATATACGGTACTCAGTTTCTTCCTGAAAATGATTGCAATCACAAATTCTTTGGTATTATTATCTTCATTTAATTTGTCTTCAATTAAAAAAAAACAAAAAGAATTGTCCTAAAGCCAAATTGGATATAAATCCACACCAAACATAAAAAAGGGGATGAACAAAAGTATTGTCACTGTTAGAAAAATCATGTGATGCTTCTCTAATTTGTATAATTACCAGCACCTGTAACTTACCTGTGGCACCTAACAGGTGTTGGCAATAACTAAATCACACTTGCAGCCAGTTGACATGGATTAAAGTTGACTCAACCTCTGTCCTGTGTCCTTGTGTGTACCACATTGAGCATGGAGAAAAGAAAGAAGAGGAAAGAACTGTCTGAGGACTTGAGAAACCAAATTGTGAGGAAGCATGAGCAATCTTAAGGCTACAAGTCCATCCCCAAAGACCCTGATGTTTTGGGGTTCCTTTGCTGCCTCTGGCACTGGACTGCTTGACCGTGTGCATGGCATTATGAAGTCTGAAGACTACCAACAAATTTTGCAGCATAATGTAGGGCCCAGTGTGAGAAAGCTGAGTCTCCCTCAGAGGTCATGGGCCTTCTAGCAGTGCAATGACCCAAAACACACTTCAAAAAGCACTAGAAAATGGTTTGAGAGAAAGCACTGGAGACTTCTAAGGTGGTCAGCAATGAGTGCAGACCTGAATCCCATAGAACACCTGTGGAGAGATCTAAAAATGGCAGTTTGGAGAAGGCACCCTTCAAATATCAGGGACCTGGAGCAGTTTGCCAAAGAAGAATGGTCTAAAATTCCAGCAGAGCATTGAAGGAAACTCATTGATGGTTACAGGAAGCGGTTGATCGCAGGTATTTTGGCTAAAGGTTGTGCAACCAAGTATTAGGCTGAGGGTGCCAATACTTTTGTCTGGCCCATTTTTGGAGTTTTGTGTGAAATGATCAATGTTTTGCTTTTTGCTTCATTCTCTTTTGTGTTTTTTCATTGAAGACAAATTAAATGAAGATAATAATACCAAAGAATTTGAGTTTACAATCATTTTCAGGAAGAGACTGAGTATTATCTGACAGAATTGCAGGGGTGTCAATACTTTTGGCCACAACAGTAGGAGGTTCCAATTTTTCCATTTCAATTGGTATTTATTAAGGAGATTATTCTGAAGTGAATAGGAGAATTCGAATGCATTGTGACAAGCAATTTTTTCTATTGTTTCTTCTATTTTTGGTGGAAGATCGTTTTTCCAGTTCGCTGCGATATCGTTTTTGGCGATGATGTGTATTATTATTGCTCTATGCCGTGTTGGTAGTTGGTCGACACCTACGAGTAGTAAGGCAAACTCCTCTGTTATTTCTATGTGCTCTCTGGTGACACGGTTTATTAACGATTGGATTTTTGACCAATATGTTTTAAGTATCTTACAATTCCAAAAGACATGCGATAGTGTGCCTGTTCCCGTGCAGTTCCTCCAGCATAGTGGAGAATTTTGTGATTGGATTTGGTGAAGTCTGTATGGAGTAAGATCTGGTGTAAATCTTGTAATGAGTTTCAATCAAATGGGAGCCTCTGATATGCGCATAGATGTTATCGAAGATAGTTTGCATTTGGTCAGTGTTAATTTTCACCTGGATCTCCTTCTCCCACGCTTGTACGTTTGGAGAGTTCATGTAGACCCCATCCTGGTTAAAGTTCTGGTAGATTGTTTTGGTCTTCCAGAATGGTGTACTCTGGGGATATTTAAGCATTTGGGTTACATTTTGTGGCAGAGAGAAGTTAATTCTATTAGTGCATGAATTTTAGACCAGTTCGTAGCTTCAGACTGGTTTAGTTTAAATTTTCTTCTGAATAGTTCAAAGGGGGAAAGACTTTTCGACTTGTCTAATATATCAGTTATGGAATTGATTCCTGCTTCTTTCAACGTCTTCGTTTTTATTTTGAGAGCAATTAGTTCCAGAACTTCAATGTTTATCCAGTCTGGAGGTGTTGGTGTAAAGTGAGCAGTAGATAAGTTAGGTAAAGGTCTCTATGCTTTAATTGCAGCTTTCGCCATTGTGTTTTTAGGCAGAGTTTTCTTTTTGTCGCAGAGGTACGCTGTGAGAAGCAGACCTATTTTATTACGTAGGTTCTTTGGTTCTTCTACTCCTAGCCAAGCCGGTCTCTCAGTGTTTTTCCACCAATTCTGGCTGAGTTTGATAATTATTGTTTGTAGACTGATATTGGGGATGGGTAGGCCTCCTTTATTTTTACTCTTCATGAGCATCGATTTTGTAACTCTGGGTTTTAGTTTGTTCCATACGAAATGAAATAGTTGTGTTTGAAGTTTCTGCAGCCACTTTGCCGGCACACAGAGATGAATAGACCTGAATTTGTAGAGAAGCTTGGGAAGCAGGCACATCTTGTATGCATTGACTCGACCTAACCATGAGATTTCTAATTTAGTTAAATGTTGTATATGTATTTGGATAGTTTTGTATATATCCGCTAGGTTAACATCAATTATTGAAGATAAGGATTTAGTTAAATATATGCCTAAATAACTTATATTTTCTTTTCCCCAGGCCAATGTCGTTTCGGACTTAAGGATGTCTAGTAGTTGTGGTGTTAGATTAAAGCTTAGAACTTGGGTTTTTGTTAGGTTGATTTTGTAATGCGATAACTCAGAGAATAGCTTTATGGTGTCTAGTAGATTGCTTATAGAGTTGAGAGGGTCGGTTAAAGTAATGAGAATGTCATCTGCGAATAGGGAGATTTTAAATTGTCTTTGATATAGTGGAATTCCTTTGATTAGAGGGTTCATACGTATTTTTTCTGCAAGGGGTTCAATAAAGAAATTGAAAAGACTGGGAGAAAGAGGGCACCCCTGTCTGGTCCCATTAGTCAGGAGAATTTTATCAGAGAGGCGTTATTAGTTAACACCTTAGCTGTGGGGGTAGAATATAAGGAGCTAATTGCATTCATAATTCCTCCCTTAAAACCGAATTTATTCAAGGTTCGAAAAAGGATTCCCCAATGAACTCTGTTGAATGCCTTCTCGGCATCGACAGCGACTACAAGGGTTGGGATACCCTCTTTCTCCACATGTGAAATCAGATTTATAGCCCGCCTTGTTGAGTCCGTTTTGCCTCTACCTGCTATAAAACCCACTTGGTTTTTATGTAAAAAGTGTGGGGCTATTTTTTGTATTCTAGTCGTGATTGTTTTGGTTATAATTTTTAAGTCCGAATTTAGCAGGGAAATGGGCCGGTAGTTACGAACGTCTTCTTTGTCTCCTTTCCCTTTATAAATAACTGATATTATCGCTTCCTGCATCTCAGCTGGTAATTTACTTTGATTGGAAGTGAGATAATTGGTGAGTTCTACGAGGTAGGGAGTGAGAAATGTTTTGAAGTTAGTGTAATATTCATTTTGGAGGCCATCCGGTCCCGGGGATTTGTTTTTCTTTAATGCGTTAATAGTCTGTAGGATCTCTGTCTCAGTTAAGGGGGAATTTAGAGTGCTCAACTCATCGTTTGACAAAGAAGGGAGCTGTATGGAGTCTAAAAAAGCGTATATGTTATGTTTTTGTGGAAGAGTTTCCGCTGAATCATTTTTAAGATTATAAAGTCTTTTCTAAAATTTGGCAAAGGTGTCTGTGATTTTTTGAGGCGTTTTATGGGTTACGTTATGGTCTTCCTTTATTTGTGAAATTCTCGTTTTAAGTCTGTGAATCTTAATTTTCTTTGCAAAAAATGTTGAGGGTTTATTCATAGAGTTGTAGTAATTGGACTTTGAGAGCTGAATAATTTTGTCATATTTTGAGGTAAGCACCGATTTTAATTCTACTCTAAGTTTAAGTATTTCCTTGTGGATATCTTCTTTAGGGGAGTTCATTTGGTTTGTCTCCAACTCTCTAATTTTTTTAACTATTGTTTCTGTGGTCTGGCTTTTTTCCTGCTTTAGTCTAGAATTTAATTGGATGAGATGTCCTCTTATGACTGCCTTGTGAGCAGTCCAGAGGGTAGTTATTGGGATATCTCCAGTATTATTTTCTTTAAAATAGAAAATGTTGATTGCTCTCAGTGTGAGAAACAAGATAAAAATCTTGTGGTTGCAATCTTGTGGAGAGCAATCAACATTTTCTCAACTGGCTAACACAGTACCAAACCTTTTTCTTCTTTAAAATAGAGACTTACCGCCTTTTCTATTTGTTCTTTGTATTGAGGGTGGAATAGAAGGTATGAGTTTGCCCTCCATATCCTGTGGCCGAAATAATTTGGATGATGAGCTATTTCAAAGACTATTGGGGAGTGGTCTGACCACGTTCTTGGAAAGATGTTAATCGACTTGAATTTGTGGAGAGTATTAATATCGGTTAGTACTAGATCAATGCGGGCAAAGGATCTATGAGCATCAGAGTAATGGGAATATTCAACAGATGTCGTGTTGAGACAACGGAATGTGTCATAAAGTTCTTCTTTATGTATCCAAGGGTCGAGGGAAGTATTGGAGCTCCTACATTTGTTAGATGAATCAATTTCAGGGTTGGGGACCGCATTAAAGTCACCGAATATAATCAGATTACCTTTTTTTACTATTTGGACAATCTTAGTGAGTTTATTTAAGAAAGAAATTTGGCTTTTATTAGGGGCATATAGATTAACTAGTGTATAGAGTACATCATCAAGCTTGCAGATTAGGATCAGGAATCTCCCATCTTCATCCTTGATCGCCTCAATTTTTTCAAATTTTAGTGTTTCTTTGATAATTATTGCCACTCCTGATTTTTTTCTTCTTATTGGAAGAAAGGAAAATATTTTTTGTTGCTAAAATTCGGAGTGTTGTCTATTGAAAATTTAGTCTCTTGAAGACCTGCTACGTCCACATTATATGTTGATATGTCTTTCCAAACTGAATACCTTTTTTGTGGGGAGTTGAGACCGTGAACGTTAAGGGAAAGAAATTTGTTAGCCATGGTCAATATGAAATGCTTGGGAGTAGAGATCTGATGGGGTTCTAGTTGAACTAATTTCAAGTCTAGAGAGAGAAGCTTGGGTTGAGATATTCGGATTTCCATCTTATAACAGATTAACAAAAACTACAGAACTTAGTAACTCAATAAGGGAAGGTTGAAAGAACAACTATCTAATATTGTTGCTCCTAGTTAAGTTGGTGGAAGGGTTCGTACAGTAAACCGATGTAGTGCTTCCACTCAGACTAAAGTTTTGGCCTTCTGTGCATGGTAAGACCATTCTGAAGTTCATAAGGTAGGACCTCTATATAATCAGGAATCAGAGTTAGAAATTTGTAGGTTTTTAAGGGCCTTCAATCCACTCTCCATCTCTTCAATGACTATTGTCTTCTCCTTGTAAGAGAATATGACTGTGGTTGTTGGGCGGCCCCATCGGTAAGAGATTCCTTTCATTCTCAGTATATCCGTCACTGGTTTGAGGCTTTTACGCTTGCTCATTGTTTCCTTGGATATGTCTGTAAAGACTTTTATTTTTTCGTACGGGGGTGGGAGGGAGTTGTTTTGCTTCATGTAGTTGGTAATTAAGTCTCTTGTTTGGAAAAAAGTAAATTTAACTATGACGTCTCTCGGCGTTGCTTCTGAGAGGTGCTGCGGCTTTGGCAATCTATGGCCTCTCTCTATCGAATATTCAATTTCCGTCAGGGAAGGGACGATCTTCTTTGTCAGATTCTTCATATAAGTAAGAAGCTCAAAGTTTTTCACATTCTCTGAATTTTAGATTACTTCTCCTGTCTCTATCCTCCCTGTCCACTATTTTGTCCTTCAAAAATGTAATCTCCTTTTTCATCTTCTCCTGATCAAGTTTTAGATTTTTACTATCTTCTTTCAGGTCAAGAACTTCCCTCTCTGTGTGTTCCGTTCTGGTTACAATGGATGCAAGGGAGAACTTCATTTCATCGAACTCTTCTGCTAGGTCTTCTTTGAGGGATTGTTTAAAAGATGACAATGATGACGAGAACAGCTCTAGGAAGAAGTCCTTGTCCGGGGTTTGACTTGAGTCATAGTGTGGCTGAGGGGTCTTAGCAGATGTCTCTTTCTTCAACTTCTGCCTTAAATGACTCCTAAAAGAGTTATCCCCCTCCACGTCTATGTCTTCAGGACATTTATGGTTTGTTTGGGCCTTGAATGGAGACTCCAATTGTTTGCGTTTTATTGTAGCTGGAGACGTTTCATA
The DNA here is from genome assembly GCA_033576535.1 of Allobates femoralis. Classification (NCBI taxonomy): domain Eukaryota; kingdom Metazoa; phylum Chordata; class Amphibia; order Anura; family Aromobatidae; genus Allobates; species Allobates femoralis. The sequence goes on from JARQOC010000003.1 coordinate 498,924,729, forward strand.
CGACATCTCGACTTCTGAGGAGGGACTTGTATCTTCTGTTTGAAATGTAGTTTTGCCTCTAATAACCTCAACCTCTTGACTGTGCACCCCCTTTTTTATGTTTGGTGTGGAATTATATCCAATTTGGCTTTAGGACAATTCTTTTTGTGTTTTTTATTTAAGACAAATTAAATGAAGATAATAATACCAAAGAATTTGTGATTGCAATCATTTTCAAGAAGAGTATTATCTGACAGAATTGCAGGGGTGTCAATACTTTTGGCCACAACTGTATACTTCAGCTACTGGATAATTGTAAAGTCCAGTTGCATTCTATACCAGGCACAGGGAAGAACAGATTGCAGTTACTTCCAATGGTCTATGGCACCAAAACCATGACAGTAGTAAAGAAAAATAGTCCATTGTCTGGTCTGAAGTCTCTGTAGCTTTCATGGGGCAAAGTATTTTCACCTATAGACACCACACCAAGGCCTGCAGTCTCACATTAGTTCTTCACAGCAGGGATTCAGTCTTTCCTTTCACAACCTGGTCCCGTCTTCACCCATGCACTCCTCCCCTATCAGCAGTCCACCTGCTTCTTCTCTGGGAATAAGTCCTCAGTTTCCCCCTGGGGTTCAGATAGACACAGGCTTCTCCAAATTCTCTCTCCTACTCGCAGCACCCTAGGATGCTTTTTCCCTCAACTCCCCCAACTGTCTTTTTCCTACATCATAACAACTGCCTTGGCTCCCAGCCCTCACCTTTTACAGGAAGGACATCTCTGGGTCCTAGAGCCCCCAATGTCTTTTCCACACACAGTGCTGCATGCAGAGGGGGAAGAAATGACACTATCTACAGATCTCTGCATACTTATAAACTGCTAATCCAGGGCCATACAGCAGCTGAGGCTTGGCCTCGCCTGCGACTACTAAGGCCCCGTACTGTCCACCCAACAATTGTATAACTTGCGCGAGGATTCCATTGTAATACATGAACTGGACAGTGGCTCCCAGTACTCAAGCGTGACAGCTTTATAAAAATAAATGAAGCTGTCATTCTTGAGTCTGGAGAGCCACAGTCAGTGGGTGTATTGCAATGTGATCTTTGTGCAAGTTATATGCTAACTATATGCCCGTGACACCGTGCCCTTAAAAGGCTTCTGCATTTCCTGCCTCTGCATATAATAGTAGTTATTATAGTCTCTTGTGATAACGACATGATATTATGTGGAAACCCAAGATCACGCAACCTTTGGCATTATGTAAGAGAGTAGACACTTTTAGCGATTACAGAAAAGTGAATTTCAAATTGCTAATATATGCTAGGTCTAGCAAATTCCCACATAAAATTGATTTGTATTGAATCGATTTGATCATCTCCACTACTCACATCTTCAAATTCATCCACTTTAAACCCTATAAGCTCAGAGGTACAGAATACTGATGAAAAATGGGATAGAATTACCCACCCTCACTCTCCTGCCATTGATTCACGAACGTCTTATTATTGTGCTCAACCTGTCAAGACTGAGTGATCAGTGGGTGATCATGAATAAGAAACATTTATAAGCCTTTGGCCTTGTTCACACATACCTGCGTTTTTGGCATTCTCTGCGTTTTTTAGCTGTTTATAAAAAAGGCAGATGCGTTAACGCATGATACACTTAAGTGTAGCTGCGTTTTTTAGCAACACATGCGTTTTTTTCACCATTCCAAAAAACACTGCTAGCAGCGTTTTTTGGGTGCTGTAAAAAAATGCATGGGCTGTTTAAAAAAACGTACGCGTTTTTTTAACATGGGGCCCTATGGGAAACGCATGCGTTAACGCATGGCACATATAGGCAGCTGCGTTCACGCATATGCGTTTTTAATAAAAAAATGACTAAGTCCTAAAACTTCTCAAAAACGTTCAGAACCACAGGGGACACTATTTGGCACCCTTAGAAAAACTGATCAGTTTTTCTAAGGGCTAAAAAAATGCATGAGTATGTGTGAACAAGGCCTTTGCACATCATTGAAAGGACACTTAAACTTCTCTCATGATGCAACTAATAAGCAATGATTTTTTGAAGACTACACAATATTGACAAGTGACCCAGTGTTGAAATCAAGATGTCTGTAATTATATTGTGCTGCCCTCTTATAGGGCAATGTAAACCTGGGGGCATTTTTTTCATCGATATTAGCAACTTCAGAGTTTTTCTTTAATTTTAGGCCAAAGTGCTACAACAAGGTGTTACACCAGATAGTTTCATGATTTTTAGTATACATTACATATAACGGAACAAAAAAGTTATCAGTAGAAATAGTTTTGGTAATTACATTGTACATGTGATCAAGATTTGAAACAGTAGTTACTTAATGTAATATTGTTTATTCATAAAAAATACATGAATGAATATTTGGCATTGATGCTGTATGACAGGAAACTTACAGAAGAAAAAAACATTGTGAACTTCCGACTCTGCTTTATTTATAAGTGCATGGAGTGTGACTCATCGGAACCCTGTGGTTTGTGTATCCTGACCGGAGAACACTCTTTAAGTCATTCTTTATCATTTGCACTGCCAACATCACAAATAAAGCCTATCCTTTAACAGGAAGATGGAAATATTTTTCTTTTCTATCTTTTTTATTACTCGTTTATCTGTATATTTCAGGTGTCTTTCTTTAATTTATTAACTCTTTGAATAGTTCCACTAAATGCACAGGATAGATGGTAAGTGCATTGTAACTGGTAGTCTTACCACTGAGATCCCCACCAATTCCAAAAATGGGAGTTACAATATCGCTTGTATAGAATGAGCAGTAATGATGACTATTGATAATGCACACATGATCCCTTCTTTTATAAAAAAAAACTTTAGGACTCTTGTTGTCAAAAACCAGTTGGAGTTTAAGCAGTGACTAAATTATAAAAGTGGGAAAACTGCTTTAAGGATAATGATTTTTCCATTTTATGCTGCCAAGTTACATAAGCCATAACATTTTGTACAAATTTTTATGCATCATCTCAGATGGTTTTTAATGTCTTTATGACTGGGCAATTTTTCAAGTTTTGTGTTTGATGTGACGGTAGAAGGAAACTGGGCAGATTACCGAAGCCTATGGCACACCAAGTGGTGTAAGTGGATCATCCACAGTGTTGCTCAGTGAGTGGCATCTTTTTTATTGTTGGATTTTTTGTGTTTTTTACCTCCTCTTCATCCCAGAAAAATAACTTTCCTATTTTTTTTCTGTTGATATTGCTACGTTAGGAGTGGTTTTTTTTTTTGTTTTGTGTGTGGTGCAAGCAGAGGCATATATAGAAATCAATGGGCCCATTGTGATGTCCTAAATAGGCTTTTTTACCCACTCCCCAAAAATATCATATTTGGACAGGGTGGGGACACGCACATAGGCATAGATTTTAACAATGTTGGAAAAAAGGACATATTTTGCGGCAATCACAAATTTTGTACCTATTGTTAACCCTTAGTGTACTCACCCCCTATGATAACTCATTCATGGCCATACATAAAGTATGAAGCCTACAAAAATGCCACACCATCATAGTAGGAGATCCCTACAGCGAATTCCATACCACACAGTCTCAAGCTCCACAGTGCTCCAATACAGTAATATCCCACAGTTACCTGACACATTTTGAGGCCAATACAGTCTCAATTACAGATGAGCAAACCTTTTGAAGTTCGGGTTTGGTTCGCCGAATGGGCATACATTCGCCCAACTGTTTGACGACCTGTTTGCCCCATTCAAATCAATGGGAAGTAAAATCAAGGGCCTAGAACACATATTCAAATAGTCACAAAAGCTGCCAAAACAGCTCAAATTAGTGACAGATACTAGGAAAACTGCCATCTATTCCTCAGAGATAAAATTGTATAATGCATGGGACAAGGCCTGGCCCAGTATTTGAAGCATCAACATTGATCAGGAACAGAGAGAATAGTGACAGGTGTAAGCAAGGTGCTCAGAGAGCACTGCTAAATTCTCAAAATACATTACAAAGACACCACAATAACAGTCTCCACATTTCAAAAAATTAGTGCCAGATACAGCCAAAGCTTATATTTTAGTGAAAACCCTCGCACACAAAAAAGGAAGAAGCAATACAATCTTTTTGGTTTTGCGTTTATTGAGACCACGAATTAGGGTTTGTATCACATTGATTGATGTTTCGGCATTACATCATGCCTTCTTCAGAATAATATCTACAAGTTTATAACAAAAGACAATCAGTACAACCGCAAATTCAGATATTACATTATATATAGACAACATAATCCGTCACAATAATACACATTTTTTTCAGCTCATGATGTACAATAAAGAACGTTTTACAAAATGAACAAATTCATGGCTAGATGAACCTGGTCATAGTGATAAATAGGTCACTTATTATGAAAAAAAGAAGAAGAATATACCTTCTTATTTATAGGTCCAATTTTTAGTGATACAGCAACCTAGTATGTATTAGTATATATCATGTGCATCTGTAGTGAAAAATAAGTGACCATTAGAAATGGATAATCAAAGGATTCAGAGAAAATAGGAATAAAAGAATGGAGTGTTCAGGAAACAGACAAAAAGGAGACTTCAAGAAAAGTCTCCACATTTCAAAAAATGTATGGCCAGATACCACCAAAGTGGCATCAGTTGACTCAGAATAAAAATTGTATAATGGCACAGCCTGCATGCATGGCACAGGGTTTGGAACAGGGCCTGGCCAAGCATTTCAAGGTTAAACATTAATTAGTAACAGGGGAATGAGTGACATATGTAGGCATCATGCTAACAGAGCCCTGCAAATTCAGGAAACAGACAAGAAGGAGACCCCAAGTAGAGTCTCCACATTTCAAAAAATTAGGGCCAGATATCACCAAAGTGGCATCAACTGACCCAGAATAAAAATTGTATAATGGCGAGATGAATACAGTACACTAAAAAGAACAACATCAAGTAGTCTGCCGATGAGGTAGAAAAGTCCTTGGAGATCCATCATTTGTTCATCTTGATGAAAGTTAGGTGGTCTACACGTTCAGGGGACAGCCATGAGTGCTTATCCATTGGGATACCACCAGCAGCGCTGACGACACATTCTGAAAGAACAGGCATAAAAAAACCTCCAAGACATGACTGGTGAGCTCAGGCCACTCCTTCATTTTTGAAACCCAAAATTCAAGGTGTTCAAACCCCTCCTTTTTGCATGCATATTGAGCTCTAGATACTCCTGCAGAATCCTCTCCAGTCATTCACAATGTGGTAGACTTGTACTCAGTTCTGCCGGTGGACAGGCTGGTTTAAAAAACTGGTCAAATAACTCCCAGAAACTGCTTCTGACAGTTAACCTGCTGCTGATAATATTTCTATGCTTGATGACTCAACGTCCCTCAGGGTTGGAAGTGTAGATCTGCGACGCGTACCGTGTCCCTCACCACTGTGTTGGGGAAATGCAGTCCTACGATTGTCTACCAGCTTTTTTTGATACTCCAGCATGCGCTTATCCCTGTCCATGGTGGGAAGTATCTGGCTAAATATACTCTTGTAACGCGGATCCAAGAGTGTGACAACTCAGTAGTCTTTGCTAATTCCAGTCCTAATGATGTGGGCATCATGTTGAAGATAGTGCAGCAAGAAGGCACTTATGTGTCTAGCGCATTCATGAGGCTCCAGCCCTTGTTGTGTTATGTTTTTGTGGTGGCATAAAAAAAAAAAACGAGCTTCCTTCCTCCGTCTTCTCACGCAGAGCCCGGACAGCAGAAAGGGGAATAATTTCTTGTTTATCTCCTGACTGTTTTGTTCCCATAATTCATGTCCTCCTCCCTTTGTTTCTCGGCTCCTTCATGTTCACTGCCAGTTTGTCTGGTACTATGAGCCCCACTCTGTTGCTCTACTGCACCCTGCCATGCCACCCGCCTGTGAGTCCAGAACTATGAGTTATTGATCTCCTTTCCACATCCACCTCTTCTTCCTCCTCCTCTTCTTCTGGTACCACCATCTCATCCTGCAAACTTTTCGAAGTTTGCTCCAGCATGTAGATGATCAGAATAGTGATGCTGATGATGGCATTGTCAGTGGTAGCCATTTTAGTATGGTAGTCATTTCAAAACTGTCCAAAAGGATGCAGAGGTCTTTTATCTGTGCCCACTCTGAATGCGTCAATTGGACCACATTCGGCTTGCTTTAAAACACTGTACACGTCAGTACATACTGCGCCATGGCTTGTCACTGTCACAGTCACTGCAACATGTACAGTGTGGAATTCCGCCATGATGGCACATCGATTATCAAATGGATAGCTAGTTGTCCGAAAGACCTCTGTAGCTATGTTAGTCGATGAGCCATGAGGTCAGAATGGCGAAAGTGAGCCCAGGCCCGGATAGTGTCATAGGAATTGCTGGACAACCAGGTAAGGATGTGAGCCACGCAAGGCACATGTGTAAGTTTTTCCCGGCATAGGGCCGCTACCAGGTTCGCACCGTTGTTGCACACGACATTCTATGGCTCCAGGTTTAGTGGACACAACCATTTCTGAAACTCGGCCTGCATAACTATCCACAATTCTTTAGCTGTGTAACTTACATCTCCAAGGCATTTTAATTTTAACTCTGCATAATGGTGGTGAGCCTTGGCAGTGCAATACAGAGGTAGGGGGGATTCTGTCTGAACTGTTGCAACATTAAGGGAGAGATCAAGTGTACAGCTGGAGGCCTTAGAAGTGGTGGATGAGGCAAAAGCAGTGAATGAAGAGGTACATGCTGATGTTTGTCCCAAAAGCCTTGAAGATTTCAAGACTTAGGGAGTAGCCCCTCCGCAGCCTGAACCTGCAGGCATCAGAGTCACCCAGTGCCCAGTGAGCAAGATGTAATGCCCGCGGGCATGTTTGCTCGTCCAGATGTCAGTGGTGATATGCATCTTATCACACGCAGAGTTTCTCAAAGAACTGGTGATTTTGTCTGTGACAGGCTATTGTAGCGCAGGCACAGCATTCTTCGAGAAGTAATAGTGACTGGGCAACTAATACTGGGGGGTTGCGATGGCCATTAGTATTTGGAAACCATCTGTATCCACCAGGTGGAAAGACAGCATTTCTGTGGCCAACAAATTAAAGATGGTGAAGTTGAAGCTCTTTGCTTCCGGATGTGTAGGAGGAAATTTTCTTTTCCATGACCACAACTGTAAGACTGAGGGTTGGCTGCTGTGCTGAGTGAGGGTGGAGTAGAGTGTACCTAACAAACTGTTGCACTGTGAGAGAGGTGCAGGCTGAGATGTTATGATGTTTGCAAAGGCTAGGGTCACATCTGCTGTTTCTTTTTAAAAACCTGATCCGGTTTTGAGCTTTCAAAAAGCTCAAAACCGGATCAAGAAACGCTCCTCATAGGAGCCAATGCTAAAAACCGGATTGCTTCACAGGCAATCCGGTTTCTGTCTCCGGCTCTGCAGCCTGCATGAAAAATCATGCAGGCTGCAGTTTTCGGAGCGGTTCTGGTATCTGCAATGCGGGAACCGGATTGTTCAGGATGTGTAATCCTGAGCAATGTGGTTCTCGCATATACTTTGCTTTTCCCGGCTGCTGCCGGGATAAGCAAAGTGCTCTGTGTATAGTGAAAGTGTTTATTTAATAAATAAATGCTTGTAAAATGTCTCTAGAGGGTGCCCAGTTCCCCTAGAGACCTTCCACCCACTCAGATGGACTTATACTGCTATAATCTGTTATGTACAACAGCTGACTCCTGTCAGCTGTTGTACACTTTTATGAATGAAAGCGCCGGGCTCCTCAGAGCAATTGAGAAAGAAACAATCGCACACTCATGTGTAAGTTTGCAAAGAATGTGTTCTTTTTTATTCAGGAGCAGCGAGAAACCAACGTTTCGGTCCTTCCCGGACCTTGATCACGGTAGTTGCTGCAAGTTATAAAATATATACAAGGCATGATCAGTACATACAAGCAATATTTACAGTTTATACAGTTCACAATGATACTCCCATCACAGGTGTCACCTGTGTGTTATCAAAAGAGTATGGGTTTGTATGATATACATATACATAGCATAGCAAGGGAGAGAGGGAGAGTGTTCTCAAGAGAGATTTAGGTGACCTTTCAGGAGTTAGTATAATATATATAGTCTAAGGAACGGTTTGGACAGGTAGAGAAATAAACAATATATAGATTAAATTACCCTCTTTTTTCATATATGCTCCTATCCTGTTTGGAGTAGATGTCCCACTGGGCTTTCTAGCTGTTATAAATCATACACATTAATTTAATTACCAAAGTATTAGATCGGTATTTATCTTTATATTTCACTGTTTCAAGTTACCTTTTGAGGGTAGTAGAACAAAGGTGCTTCTTTGACCCTGTTCCAAGGTGCCTGGAAGTGGGAGAAGATGGAATATATCAGGAGGGTTCTAACAAATATATATGTATGAGGATGGTTTTTTATATGTAGGCATGGGGCCCTAGTAAGGACATTAAAGCACAGATATACACCAATATGTTCAGTCTTGTTGTCTAGACCTATATGTGAATCGTTAGTAGGGGCAGTGCCTGGTCTCATTATTATGGCAGAGGCTCATGGTAAGGGATATCTTATATGAATGTGCTCACCTTAATTCTTATTATTTGGTGTCCCGTTCCGGGTGTTTCATATTTGCTGCGCTCCTGCCGCTGGTCCAGCCGCTCTATAAAGGAGCAGACCGGATCTGAACGCGGACGCCGGCGCCTGCGCATTACAGGCGGAAGTGCGTCACCGGAAGTGACCGCACCTGTCTATCAGCTTGTACCCATGGTGATGATGCTCAGAAGGGCGGAAGTGTGTCACAAACAGTGACTACACTGACAGAACGCCCTGTTGTAGGAGGAATGTAGGGAAAAAGGTATAGGAAGGTCACAGTATTCTTACTATATCCCATAATAGTTGTTTTTGGGCCATATATCTGTTTCTATCGGTTCTCTAATAGGAAGGTGACTGAATTGTTCAAAAATTATGTATTAAAAGATATTAATATAATGGTGTGCATGGATTATTGGGAGTATTTTTTAGATCCATGGCTCTAGGTTGGTTAGTAGCACTAAGAAGATGAGGGACCCACAGGATATATGTACATACAGATTAGACACATATAAATCAAGAAATCACAAATATATACTGGGCCCCCGGGGGGAGGATCAGTATATATACATGTCATGCTTGTTTCGTTTTACAATTTTACAATCTTCTTATGGGAGGACAGGTACGTTGATAAATTCTTGCTCCCACTTAGTATGGAGGATGTTTTACGGAGGATTGAGTCCTGTAGGGAAAATAGTGCCAGAAGAAACACAGGGGGTCCCAACCCGTAGCCACAGAAATATTATTATGCAGACATTATCTATACATCTATGCAAAAACATCCACAGTAAGACTAACATGCACTACAATTTCTTACCCTCCTGGTGCACGACTATAGACAGACAAGATGGTGCGAAAATCACGTTTCCTTAGTACATCTAGAAGAAGGGGGTTATAGAAAAAGACATTAGTGTCAGGTCAAGCCAGCCAGTCTATTTCCCTGTTTAGCCCTTTCGGATGTAAGGTTTGTAGTGTATAGATCCAGAAGCTTTCCCTCGTTTTTAGGAGTTGTATATGGTTGCCACCCCTGCGGGGTCTGGCAACCTGTTCAATTACCTGGTATCTCAGCTGAGAAACTGAATGTTTTGCCTCATTGAAGTGGTGTGGGATAGGTAGCCAGTTCTTCTCACACCTTATCGTAGATTTATGACTCGCTATTCTGTCTTTGATGTGTTGAGTGGTCTCACCGACATATAATAAGCCGCAAGGGCATTTGATTAGGTAAACCACATAGTTAGAGTTGCATGTGTGGTATCCCTTTATCGGGTATGATTTACCTGTCTGTGGGTGTGTGAAGTGGTCCCCTTTAATTACGTTTGAGCATGCTGCACAGCTAAGACAGGGAAATGTACCTTTTCGTTGTGTGTGCAAGAACGTTTGTGTTGGTAGTTTTGTGTTGCTACCAATGTCTGCTCTGATCAGAGAATTTTGTAGGTTAGGGGGTCTCCTTTTACACATTAGTGGAGGATGTTCGAAAATATTGATTCTTGGGTATGCCTTTTTCAGGAGAGGCCAATGTTTTTTTATAATATTGTATATTTTGGGCATTGCCCATATGCCCATATGCCCACCTTTTGACACTTTTTCAGAAACAGAGAACTCACACAGTACAAGGTAAATATAACCTCTTTTCTCTACTTTACAAAATCGTTTTTTTCTGCAAAAGGGATGACTAGAAATGATAAGAGGGGGTGCAGGGACAGGTATAAAGATGTGGGGGGGGGTCAGTTTGTGGGGGCAGTTTCCATTTAGCTATAGTATGCGCACCACTCTGAGGAGTCCGGCGCTTTCATTCATAAAACTGTACAACAGCTGACAGGAGTCAGCTGTTGTACATAACACATTACAGCAGTATATGCCCACCTAAGTGGGTGGAAGGTCTCTAGGGGAACTGGGCACCCCCTAGAGACATTGTACAAGCATTTATTAATAAAATAATTAGTTTTATTATACACAGAACAGTTTGCTCATCCCTGCAGCAGCAGGGATGAGCAAACTATCCGGTAACCGGATTGCTCAGGATTACACATCCTGAGAAATCCGGTTACCGGATTGCGGCTTCAGCAATCCAGTTCCTGGATTGCTGAATGTCTGAAGACAATTGCGTTCACCGCATCTGGATCTGGATGCGGTGAACGCAATTCAGATTTTAAGCGTGACCCTAGCCAAACAAATGGTGTGCTTGGTATATGAGGTTGGTCAAAAGCAGCAGGTGTACTCACTTCTGTAACAGCTAAGGGGATGTTACCCTGACTATAGCGGGTAAATAAGTAAAGTCCTGCGGCCGGACACCCATCGAACAACACTTGCCATGGTGACAGAGGAGGAAGCAGCAGATGCGGTTGATGTGGTGGATGGTGTTAGGTGATACCCGCTAGGCACAGGTTTAGCTCAGTAATTTTGCAAGAGTAATGCATAGTGTTTGGCTATGTGGCAGGTCATGCATGTAGTAATTTAATTGTTGTTTTCTTGCCTCTACTGAAGTTTTTTTTCTCAAACTTTGCAAATAACGTGAGTTGGCTTATCCTTTGCGATGTTGAAAAAGGCCCAGGCTAAGCAAAGCTTAATACCCCTGACAACTGCACACCCATGACAGCTGCTGTTTAGAGCCAGAGTTGTGGCTTAGGATGCAGCGATTGTTTTACTTGCAGCCCTAAGTTGCTGAGCGGGAAATCGCAACCAAACCACCTCGTCTTCCTCCTTCTCCACCTCCTCTGCTGAGATTCTCAGCTGCATGACTCCGGGTTGATTCCAAGTGGGATCTCGAACCTCAACATCAACCTCATTGTTGTTACAGACCTTGTCATCAGAGTCACCCTCCTCCTCTTCCTGCCCTGAATGCACAGTACAGTGCGGGTGCTCTTCAGGTATCTGAGTCTCAGCATCATCATCACCTTCACCCCCAGGGGTTAATGTCTGGTGAAGAGGGTCTGGATTCTGGTAGGACCATACTTCATCTGCCCCCAGCTCCAAGCCCAAAAGATTATGGGCATCTGTACAGATGCTTCCATCCTCTGGAGTATGTGAATCTTTGGAGCAGTCCTCTGATGCCCATGGAATAGAATATGTGAACATCTCTGCAGAATCACCCATCTGTGTTTCCCCTCAGTTTTGCTGTTGGAGGGTTGTGCCACAGGGTGACACAGGGTAATTGGGGCGCCACCTCTGATGACTATACTGTTTCTGATAATGAGGTGGAGGAATAGCAGGACAGGCCAGTTGATGCAGCGCTTGCCAAGAACTGTAGCAAAAGCTCTTTCTGTGCCTCATCCACAACTCATATCGCTTTGACTAGAGTAGGCTGTCCAGTAACAGAAGTTATCAATTTGCTTGGGATGCAACAAGCCAATGTTTGGTTAGTACTAGAGATGAGCGAGTACTAAAATGCTCGGGTGCTCGAAGCTCGGGTCGAGCATCCCAAGATACTCATGTACTCGGCCCAAGCATCGAGTCCAATGTTATCCTATGGGAGACCCGAGTATTTTTCTGGCATGACCCCCGGCAGCATGGAAAAAACTTAAAAATGTCACAAAAGTATCAGAACAGTGCCCAAAATGACATGGGAACAGCATGGGGAAGTCCCCTGTAAGCATTTCAGACTCCAAGGTCACTGCTGTGAACAATGTTGTCAGACTATTACGCCACTTTTACGGACTATCAAGAAAACGTTACAAAATGAAACCAAAGTGGATTTTCACGGAGAAAATATTAAGGGCTCATACCCACTTGTGAGACAGAGTTGGTGTATGTTAGTTTTTTGGATCACACGAAACATTTTTTTTTTTTAATTGTATGGCACTCCGATGCCCCTGGGAAGAGACGTACATGAAGGCCTCTTTAACCCCTTAATGACGAAGAAATTTGTCATTTTTCATTTTCGTTTTTTCGCTCCTCGGCTTCCAAGAGCCATAACATTTTTATTTTTCCGTCAATATAGACATATGATGGCTTGATTTTTGCGGGACGAGTTGTACTTTCAGATGAAATAATTTGTTTTACCATTTAATGTACAGGGAAATTGCAAAAAAATTCCAAGTGCAGTGAAATTGCAAAAAAAGTGCAATTACACGTTTGTTTTTTGGATTTTTTAGTCGCCGTGTTCACTATATGGTAAAACCGACATGACGGTGCAATGCCTCGGGTCAGTACGAGTTTATAGATACCAAACATGTATACCTTTATTGGTATCTAGGTGGTGGAAAAAAAATTCAAAAGCATGAAAAAAAAAACATTGCACTTTTTGCACCATGTTCTGCGACCCGTAGCGTCCTCATTTTTCGGGATCTGGGGCTGGGTGACAGCTTATTTTTTGCGTCTCGAGCTGACGTTTTCAATGATACCAAACTTGGGTGGATGCGCTGTTTTGATCGCCCGTTATTGCATTTTTTAGCATTGTTACAGCGACCAAAAAAACGTAATTTTGGCGTTTGAACCATTTTTTGCGCTACGCAGTTTACGGCTCTCATTATTTGATTATTTATATTGATAGATCGGGCGATTCTGAACGCGGCGATACCAAATATGTGTATTTTATTTAATTTTTTAATACTTTTATTGTGGATGGGAGAAAAGGGGGGTGATTTGAACTTTTATGTTTTTTTTTTTTTTTTCAACTTTGTAAAAACTTTATTTGTTTATTAATTCTTAATTTTACACTGCCCCATAGAGAGGCACCCTGCTGCACAGTCCGATCGCTTCTGACACATACAGAGGAGCTGCAGCTCCTCTGTATGTGTCAGAATCGCGGACCTGTTGTGGTTGGCAGCCTCTGCCAACCACAAGCAGGAAATGCTCCACGACAGGTTCCAGGGTCAAGCTAGGACCCTGGCCTGTCAGCCTCCCCTGTCCTCTGCCCCCTCCAGCCTCCCCTGTCCTCTGCCCCCTCCTGCCTCCCCTGTCCTCTGCCCCCTCCAGCCTCCCCTGTCCTCTGCCCCCTCTAGCCTCCCCTGTCCTCTGCCCTCCAGCCTCCCCTGTCCTCTGCCCTCCAGCCTCCCCTGTCCTCTGCCCTCCAGCCTCCCCTGTCCTCTGCCCTCCAGCCTCCGCTCTCTTCTCCCTGTCCTCTGCCCTCCAGCCTCCGCCCTCCAGCCTCCGCTCTCCTCTGCCCTCTAGCCTCCGCTCTCCTCTCCCTGTCCTCTGCCCTCCAGCCTCCGTTCTCCTCTCCCTGTCCTCTGCCCTCCAGCCTCCGCTCTCCTCTCCCTGTCCTCTGCCCTCCAGCCTCCGCCCTCCTCTCCCTGTCCTCTGCCCTCCAGCCTCCGCCCTCCAGCCTCCGCTCTCCTCTGCCCTCCAGCCTCTGCTCTCCTCTCCCTGTCCTCTGCCCTCCAGCTTCTGCTCTCCTCTCCCTGTCCTCTGCCCTCCAGCCTCCGCTCTCCTCTCCTTGTCCTTTGCCCTCCAGCCTCCGCCCTCCAGCGTCCGCTCTCCTCTCCCTGTCCTCTGCCCTCCAGCCTCCGCTCTCCTCTCCCTGTCCTCTGCCCTCCAGCCTCCGCTCTCCTCTCCCTGTCCTCTGCCCTGCAGCCTCCGCTCTCCTCTCCCTGTCCTCTGCCCTCCAGCCTCCGCTCTCCTCTCCCTCTCCTCTGCCCTCCAGCCTCCGCTCTCCTCTCCCTCTCCTCTGCCCTCCAGCCTCCGCTCTCCTCTCCCTGTCCTCTGCCCTCCAGCCTCCGCTCTCCTCTCCCTGTCCTCTGCCCTCCAGCCTCCCATGTCCTCTGCCTTCAAGCCTCCCCTGTCCTCTGCCCTCCAGCCTCCCCTGTCCTCTGCCCTCCAGCCTCTGCTCTCCTCTCCCTGTCCTCTGCCCTCCAGCCTCTGCTCTCCTCTCCCTGTCCTCTGCCCTCCAGCCTCCGCTCTCCTCTGCCCTCCAGCCTCCGCTCTCCTCTCCCTGTCCTCTGCCCTCCAGCCTCCGCTCTCCTCTCCCTGTCCTCTGCCCTCCAGCTTCCGCTCTCCTCTCCCTGTCCTCTGCCCTCCAGCCTCCGCTCTCCTCTCCCTGTCCTCTGCCCTCCAGCCTCCGCTCTCCTCTCCCTGTCCTCTGCCCTCCAGTTTCCGCTCTCCTCTCCCTGTCCTCTGCCCTCCAGCCTCCGCTCTCCTCTCCCTGTCCTCTGCCCTTCAGCCTCCGCCCTCCAGCGTCCGCTCTCCTCTGCCCTCCAGCCTCCGCTCCCCTCTCCCTGTCCTCTGCCCTCCAGCCTCCGCTCTCCTCTCCCTGTCCTCTGCCCTCCAGCTTCCGCTCTCCTCTCCCTGTCCTCTGCCCTCCAGCCTCCGCTCTCCTCTCCCTGTCCTCTGCCCTCCAGCCTCCGCTCTCCTCTCCCTGTCCTCTGCCCTCCAGTTTCCGCTCTTCTCTCCCTGTCCTCTGCCCTCCAGCCTCCGCTCTCCTCTCCCTGTCCTCTGCCCTTCAGCCTCCGCCCTCCAGCATCCGCTCTCCTCTGCCCTCCAGCCTCCGCTCTCCTCTCCCTGTCCTCTGCCCTCCAGCCTCCGCTCTCCTCTCCCTGCCCTCCAGCCTCCACTCTCCTCTCCCTGTCCTCTGCCCTCCAGCCTCCGCTCTCCTCACCCCTTCATATGCAATGTACAGTATGTGTATATATGTGTGTATGTAGGCACTTCCGTCACTTTGTCCGCACTTCCCTCAACTTTGTACACACACACACACACTCCGCTATACTTACCACCGGCCCTGCGTCCGCTGCCTGGATCCTCAGTCGACATGTCGCCACCCCCGAACTACTAGATCCAATATAGCATCCAATATGTCTCGCCAAACTACCCGGACGACATATTGGATCCAGTCGACTCAGGATCCAGGCGGCGGAGAAGACGCAGGGTCGGTGGTAAGTATAGCGGAGTGTGTGTATGTGTCTGTGTCTGTGTATGTTTGTGCTGACCACTCTGCTGACGGTGCTGCGCTGACCACTCTGCCCATGGTGCTGTGCTGACCACTCTGCCCACGGCGCTGCGCTGACCACTCTGCCCACGGCGCTGCACTGACCACTCTGCCCACGGCGCTGCGCTGACCTCTCTGCCCACGGCGCTGCGCAGACCACTCTGTCCACGGCGATGCGCTGACCACTCTGCCCACGCCACTGCGCTGACCACTCTGCCCACGCCGCTGAGCTGACCACTCTGCCCACGCCGCTGCCCTGACCACTCTGCCCACGCCGCTGCGCTGCCCACTCTGCCCACGCCGCTGCGCTGACCACTCTGCCCATGCCTCTGAGCTGACCACTCTGCCCACGCCACTGTGCTGACCACTCTGCCCACACCGCTGCACTGACCACTCTGCCCACGCCGCTGCGCTGACCACTCTGCCCACGGCGCTGCGCTGACCACTCTGCCCACGGCGCAGCGCTGACCAATCTCACTGCACTCACTGCTAACCACTGAGGCACCGCACTCACTGCTAACCACTGAGGCACCGCACTCACTGCTAACCACTGAGGCACCGCACTCACTGCTAACCACTGAGGCACCGCACTCACTGCTAACCACTGAGGCACCGCACTCACTGCTAACCACTGAGCCACCGCACTCACTGCTAACCACTGAGCCACCACACTCACTGCTAACCACTGAGCCACCGCACTCACTGCTAACCACTGAGCCACCGCACTCACTGCTAACCACTGAGCCACCGCACTCACTGCTAACCACTGAGACACCGCACGCAGTGCTAACCACTGAGCCACTGCATGCAGTGCTAACCACTGAGCCACCGTATACTCTGCTACCCACAGAGCCGCCTGTATACACACAATTCATTTCACCGCACTCCCGTATATATTAGTAAATAAACTATATATGGATTCTAGACTACCCGATTCTTTAGAATCGGGCCACCATCTAGTCATAAATAATGGGCAAGAAAAAGCACAAATTTGTTTTGTTATGATACAGTAATCGCAAATTGGCATAAAAGGTGTCCATGCAAGGACCCTGTACAAATGCTAAGCTGGTACAAACTTTACAGTAACAGGTATAGTGGAGCTATACAGCATATCCCATAATAAAGTGACCTATGCATAACAATATATCAAGGCACAACCTTCCTGTGTGCAGTCTCAAAAGTGCTTAGTGCAAAATTAGCAGCGTGTAGAATTCAATGAATGCAACATAGTAGCACACAGGAAAATGTACCTTGTATCTTTGAAGCCAGAAGATTCTGCACATCAAGAGTTAACCATGCCCAAATGGATATAGAAAGCAAACCGGGAGCCCAGCGTACGTTTCACCTGCCTAGTGCAGGTTTCTTCAGGGAAAGTGAAGTTCCGGTGTATCTAGCAACACATGAGGAGGCTCTTTATGTGCCTACTAGCTGTGAGCCCGATGCGATTGCATCGGGATTCTAGAATCTGTGTATAGTTTACTCAGTATATTTCAAATATGGCGGCATAGCGGCCGCCGCTATTCCGATTGTTCGGCGTGCTGAAGGCGGCGACAAATCAGAAGATCGCCGCGCTGTATGGCGCCATACTTCAAATACATGGAATATTTTGAATTTCACATTTACCGCTGTAAGTGAGGCGCTATTCTCATTGGTCGCTGTGTGCTGCCGGCGACCAATGAGAATAGCGCGTCACTTTCATGGGTAAATGTGAAACTCAAAGTCGTCCATTTATGTCTATGGGAAGTGAGGTGCTATTCTCATTGGTCGCTGTGTGCTGACGGCGACCAATCAGCATAGCGCCTGACTTTCAGTGGTAAATTTGAAACTCAAAGTCGTCCATTATATCAGTATGGGAAGTGAGGCGCTATTCTGATTGGTCGCCGGCAGCACACAGCGACCAATAAGAATAGCGCCTCACTTGCGATAGAGATATAATGGATGACTTTGAGTTTCAAATTTACCGCTGAAAGTGAGGCGCTATTCTGATTGGTCGCCGGCAGCACACAGTGACCAATGAGAATAGCGCCTCACTTCCCATAGAGATATAATGGACGACTTTGAATTTCAAATTTACCGCTGAAAGTGAGGCGCTATGCTGATTGGTCGCTGTGTGGTGCGCTGACCAATCAGCATAGCGCCTCACTTCCCATACGGATGCATAGCGGTGTTTAGAGGAATTTATGGCCGGGCCCTTGGTTCTATTTTTGGGCATGGCGCTCGGCGCTTGTCGGTCGTCGCCGGGGCAAGAGCCCCTGCAACGGGTCGCAATGGCCGCTTCACCATAGATAGATATAGATAGATATAGATTGATATAGATAGATAGATATAGATATAGATAGATAGCTATAGATAGATATAAATATAGATTGATAGATAGATAGATAGAAAGAAATAGATACATAGATAGATATATGTATGTAAATAAGGTTGCAGCACTCCAATTTCAGTTATAAATCCTGCCTTTATTGGCCTTCAGGTATAAGGATGGCGACGTTTCGGTCAGTAATGACCTTCTTCCAGCAATCACTTACTGCAATGCTGGGATTATATAGATCTCCCAATGTCCAATCTCATTATACAATTAAATATTAAAAGAATTGTTTTACAGTGAATTTACATCATTGGTTTATAAATTACATGTGCCAAATACTTAATGTGACTATTCTCGCATTTGCTGGTTATATTCCCAAATATGGATACAACTGTTACCTTTATATTCCATAAAGTACATGATGCGGTCTAATTATGCCTCAGGTGCCATTTTAATTAACTCAAACCTGTATTGCTTTTCATGCCGTGATCGTGGCCATGTGCAGCGTTTCTCTAGCTGCGCGCTGCCATTCCGGCGTTGTTTACATCGCTACGCGCATGCGTCAGCAGCGCTCGCGATTCAACTCTCGCGCTTCCATTCACGCGATATTACGGGACATTCATTTGGTTCTATGTCTGAGTCCCCGCGCATGCGCTGTCTTAGTACAGCGTCCAACTAAGCGATTTCAATAGCACATTATTCCTCTTAGTGTGTTAATATTAAAAAATGCTCGTTTTTGCAAAAAATAATACCAGTTAATCCTAAAGAGTGTTTTCTTATTTAAATATAGTTAATATAATCCTCATTTAGATGAGATGTAATAGCTAAAACATTATTGATAATTTTAAAGTGACAGTGCTTCTATTTACAAAGTGCAAGTGTCAATATTGCTTGTATGTTTTCTATATGGGAAAATACCATAATAGACTAGTTTGGGAATTTCCCACTTAATGGGTTTCCACATAATTACGCCTCATGACCTTCTGCAATGCATTGGGTTCCCAATTCAAAGTGCATCCCATTACTGGGTTATAGCACTCCCCTGTCAGTACGGCGCTTAAGGGGTATTTCTCCCTTTTACTCCACCTGTTCAGGGTTTACCAAGGACTCCCTCTATGCTTTTTCATTATAGTCATTTTTGCGCAATAATTTCCGTATAATCCGTTTTTCTCATATATACAAAGCAATACATGTGTTTCTTTTTAAAATGTTTATTTTTATTTGATATAAATTCTGTGATATAAGATTTGTGATATAAATTATGTGCATTAAATAGAAAATTTTTTTTTCAAACAGAGGAATACGTGCATATGTTTCTAAAGGAGGCTGTGCATGTTGTATGTTTTTCATCCATAGATATGATGTAAACTGCAGGCACCTGGTGCATCAATTTCCCACTTCATATGTGTTTATCTGCACAAAAGATACAAGATAAAAATTACAGTAAAAATTTCCATTGTGGTGTTCAAGTCAATGACAATACATTAAAGTGATTAAAATACACGGATACATGGATAAGGGCTATTCCTTAAAGTGCTGTATGCAATTTGAAGTCTACGTTGAGACCCTCTGGTTTCAAAGTTTGTAACCTATGTATCCATTCTAGTTCCTTAACTTTTAATAGCCCAACTCTGTCACCACCCCTTCTGGGCATTGGCACCATATCTATGAGCCTAAACTTCAAGTCCTTCTCCTTATGACCAGCTTCCGTGAAATGTTTGGATACGGGTAGGTTCATGATTTTTTTACGTATTGTGTAACGATGGTGACTGATTCTTATTTTGAAATCAAGAGTGGTTTCCCCTATATACCACATACGACAAGGACACTCTAAAAGATATATGACGTGATCCGAGTTGCATGTTAAGAAGTGGTTTATTTTGTATTCTGCTCCCGTCTTGGGATGGCAAAATCTGTTCCCTTTAATCATAAATGAACAGTTTATGCAACTGACACAAGGGTAACAACCTGTTCTTCTTTCTCCTGTTAGTGTTAATTGTTTGCTAGCCTTCATTGTACCAATGTCAGACCTGACCAATAGGTCCTTCATGTTTCTCCCTTTCCTGTATGAGACCAAAGGGGAGTTTTTGAACTCTTCAATCTTTGGTAAGCATTTTCCTAGCATAGTCCAATGTTTTTGGACTATTTTCACTATGCTGTTTGTTTCTTCCCCATAAGTCAAGGTTAAGGGAATTCTTTTCTTATCTTTGTTAACCTTGCTTTTCCCATCCAATAATTTTTCCTTCTGTTGTTTTAGGATCTTATTGGGGTATCCCCTTTGTCTGAACCTCTCCATTAATTTTTCAATTTCTAGATGTTTTTCATCTTCTTTGCTAACTATTCGATTAATTCTAATCATTTGTCCATAAGGGATTGCTTTTTGTAGTGTGTTAGGATGTCCACTGGTGTAGTGAAGCAGTTTATTTTTATCGGTGGCCTTTATATGCAGTGTCGTGTCAATTTGGCCCTCCCTCAAAAGTCTTTTAACATCCAAGAATTGCATCTCTGTTAATGAGTGTACTTCCGTAAACTTAATTGTGTCGTCTATGGTGTTCATGTATTTGAAAAAGGACATCAATTCCTCCTCACTCCCCTTCCATATAATGAAAATATCGTCCACATATCTCCACCACCTCTCCACTAAGGAGAAGTGGTGGGACGTGTAGACATGGTTCTCCTCTAGATAGACCATAACCGCTCCCGCATATGAGCATGCCATGCGGGCACCCATAGCGGTGCCCATCAATTGACATGGCATGCTCATATGCGGGAGCGGTTATGGTCTATCTAGAGGAGAACCATGTCTACACGTCCCACCACTTCTCCTTAGTGGAGAGGTGGTGGAGATATGTGGACGATATTTTCATTATATGGAAGGGGAGTGAGGAGGAATTGATGTCCTTTTTCAAATACATGAACACCATAGACGACACAATTAAGTTTACGGAAGTACACTCATTAACAGAGATGCAATTCTTGGATGTTAAAAGACTTTTGAGGGAGGGCCAAATTGACACGACACTGCATATAAAGGCCACCGATAAAAATAAACTGCTTCACTACACCAGTGGACATCCTAACACACTACAAAAAGCAATCCCTTATGGACAAATGATTAGAATTAATCGAATAGTTAGCAAAGAAGATGAAAAACATCTAGAAATTGAAAAATTAATGGAGAGGTTCAGACAAAGGGGATACCCCAATAAGATCCTAAAACAACAGAAGAAAAAATTATTGGATGGGAAAAGCAAGGTTAACAAAGATAAGAAAAGAATTCCCTTAACCTTGACTTATGGGGAAGAAACAAACAGCATAGTGAAAATAGTCCAAAAACATTGGACTATACTAGGAAAATGCTTACCAAAGATTGAAGAGTTCAAAAACTCCCCTTTGGTCTCATACAGGAAAGGGAGAAACATGAAGGACCTATTGGTCAGGTCTGACATTGGTACAATGAAGGCTAGCAAACAATTAACACTAACAGGAGAAAGAAGAACAGGTTGTTACCCTTGTGTCAGTTGCATAAACTGTTCATTTATGATTAAAGGGAACAGATTTTGCCATCCCAAGACGGGAACAGAATACAAAATAAACCACTTCTTAACATGCAACTCGGATCACGTCATATATCTTTTAGAGTGTCCTTGTCGTATGTGGTATATAGGGGAAACCACTCTTGATTTCAAAATAAGAATCAGTCACCATCGTTACACAATACGTAAAAAAATGATGAACCTACCCGTATCCAAACATTTCACGGAAGCTGGTCATAAGGAGAAGGACTTGAAGTTTAGGCTCATAGATATGGTGCCAATGCCCAGAAGGGGTGGTGACAGAGTTGGGCTATTAAAAGTTAAGGAACTAGAATGGATACATAGGTTACAAACTTTGAAACCAGAGGGTCTCAACGTAGACTTCAAATTGCATACAGCACTTTAAGGAATAGCCCTTATCCATGTATCCGTGTATTTTAATCACTTTAATGTATTGTCATTGACTTGAACACCACAATGGAAATTTTTACTGTAATTTTTATCTTGTATCTTTTGTGCAGATAAACACATATGAAGTGGGAAATTGATGCACCAGGTGCCTGCAGTTTACATCATATCTATGGATGAAAAACATACAACATGCACAGCCTCCTTTAGAAACATATGCACGTATTCCTCTGTTTGAAAAAAATTTTTTCTATTTAATGCACATAATTTATATCACAAATCTTATATCACAGAATTTATATCAAATAAAAATAAACATTTTAAAAAGAAACACATGTATTGCTTTGTATATATGAGAAAAACGGATTATACGGAAATTATTGTGCAAAAATGACTATAATGAAAAAGCATAGAGGGAGTCCTTGGTAAACCCTGAACAGGTGGAGTAAAAGGGAGAAATACCCCTTAAGCGCCGTACTGACAGGGGAGTGCTATAACCCAGTAATGGGATGCACTTTGAATTGGGAACCCAATGCATTGCAGAAGGTCATAAGGCGTAATTATGTGGAAACCCATTAAGTGGGAAATTCCCAAACTAGTCTATTATGGTATTTTCCCATATAGAAAACATACAAGCAATATTGACACTTGCACTTTGTAAATAGAAGCACTGTCACTTTAAAATTATCAATAATGTTTTAGCTATTACATCTCATCTAAATGAGGATTATATTAACTATATTTAAATAAGAAAACACTCTTTAGGATTAACTGGTATTATTTTTTGCAAAAACGAGCATTTTTTAATATTAACACACTAAGAGGAATAATGTGCTATTGAAATCGCTTAGTTGGACGCTGTACTAAGACAGCGCATGCGCGGGGACTCAGACATAGAACCAAATGAATGTCCCGTAATATCGCGTGAATGGAAGCGCGAGAGTTGAATCGCGAGCGCTGCTGACGCATGCGCGTAGCGATGTAAACAACGCCGGAATGGCGGCGCGCAGCTAGAGAAACGCTGCACATGGCCACGATCACGGCATGAAAAGCAATACAGGTTTGAGTTAATTAAAATGGCACCTGAGGCATAATTAGACCGCATCATGTACTTTATGGAATATAAAGGTAACAGTTGTATCCATATTTGGGAATATAACCAGCAAATGCGAGAATAGTCACATTAAGTATTTGGCACATGTAATTTATAAACCAATGATGTAAATTCACTGTAAAACAATTCTTTTAATATTTAATTGTATAATGAGATTGGACATTGGGAGATCTATATAATCCCAGCCTTGCAGTAAGTGATTGCTGGAAGAAGGTCATTACTGACCGAAACGTCGCCATCCTTATACCTGAAGGCCAATAAAGGCAGGATTTATAACTGAAATTGGAGTGCTGCAACCTTATTTACATACATATGTCTGGAACAGGTGGTTGGATACCACCTCAAGGATTGATTAGCACCTAACATAGTGTTACAAAGAAACGCTGCTCAAATAACTTTTTCTCTCTCTACATAGATAGATAGATAGATAGATAGATA
Organism: Allobates femoralis; assembly: GCA_033576535.1. NCBI lineage: Eukaryota > Metazoa > Chordata > Amphibia > Anura > Aromobatidae > Allobates > Allobates femoralis. The sequence goes on from JARQOC010000003.1 coordinate 498,947,991, forward strand.
GATAGATAGATATAGATACATAGATAGATAGATAGATAGATAGATAGAAAGAAATAGATAGATAGATAGATAGATAGAAATAGATAGATAGATATAGATAGATAGATAGATAGATAGATAGAAATAGATACATAGATAGATAGAAATAGATAGATAGAAATAGATACATAGATAGATAGATAGATAGATAGATATAGATAGATAGATATAGATACATAGATAGATAGATAGATAGATAGATAGATAGATAGATAGATAGATAGATAGATAGATATAGATAGATACATAGATAGATAGATAGATAGATAGATAGATAGAAAGAAATAGATAGATAGATAGATAGATAGATAGATAGATAGATAGATAGAAATAGATAGATAGATATAGATAGATAGATAGATAGATAGATAGATAGAAATAGATACATAGATAGATAGAAATAGATAGATAGATACATAGATAGAAAGAAATAGATAGATAGATAGATAGGTAGATAGATAGATAGAAATAGATAGATAGAGAGATAGAAATAGATAGATAGATAGATAGATAGATAGATAGATAGATAGATAGAAAGAAATAGATACATAGAAAGATAGCCGTCGAAAGCCGAGACCCGTAGCCGAAAATAGAACCAAGAGCCCGGCTATAGTTGGCTTGAAACACCGCTATTATTGTCTATGGGAAGTGAGGCGCTATTCTGATTGGTCGGCAGAAGCACACAGCGACCAATCAGAAAACCGCCTCACTTCCCATAGAGAATGACCCTCCTCAGAAGAAGCTGGTGCGAAACGCGTCAGGGGGCGGTCGCAGTAAGGTATGGACCCATGATTTGTGTATATGTTCCACCCTCAATTTGTATATTATTGTGCATTCCTTGTTGAGGCACTTATATGATTGGTTAGGCATTTTGCCTTATATATTGAGGATTGGTTTCTATCAGTGCAACTTTGGTTTACATGTGGTCCTACCTCTGTGTACCTGTTGACATTGTCATTTTTACATAGTGTTGTTTTAATAAAACTGCATTTCACTTTGGCTTTGACTCCTTGGAGTTTGTGTTTGAATTCCATAGAGAATAATAGCGGTGTTTCAAGCGAAGTGTAGCCGGGCGCTTGGTTCTATTTTCGGCCACGGGTCTCGGCTTTCGTTGGTCGTCGCCGGCCATTGCGAGCCGTAGCAGGGGCGCGAGCAATGTCCGCGAAGCGGCCATTGCGAGTCTCCCACCCCGGCGACGACCGACGAAAGGCGAGACCCGTGGCCGAAAATAGAACCAAGGGCCTGGCTATACTTCGCTTGAAACACCGCTATTATTCTCTATGGAAAGTGAGGCACTTTTCTGATTGGTCGCTGTGTGCTGGCGGCGACCAATCAGAAAAGCGCCTCACTTTAAGCGGTAAATTTGAAACTCAAAGTCGTCCATTATATGTCTATGGGAAGTGAGGCGCTATTCTGATTGGTCGCCGTCAGCACACAGCGACCAATCAGAATAGCGCCTCACTTCCCATAGAGATAAAATGGACGAAAAATCATCCATTCTATCTCTATGGGAAGTGAGGCGCTATTCTGATTGGTCGCCGCCAGCACACAGCGACCAATCAGAAAAGCGCCTCACTTTAAGCGGTAAATTTGAAACTCAAAGTCGTCCATTATATGTCTATGGGAAGTGAGGCGCTATTTTGATTGGTCGCCGTCAGCACACAGCGACCAATCAGGATAGCACCTCACTTCCCATAGAGATAGAATGGACGAAAATAGAACGAAGGGCCCGGCTATAGTTGGCTTGAAACACCGCTATTATTGTCTATGGGAAGTGAGGCGCTATTCTGATTGGTCGGCGGAAGGACACAGCGACCAATCAGAAAAGCGCCTCACTTCCCATAGAGAATAATAGCGGTGTTTCAAGCGAAGTGTAGCCGGGCGCTTGGTTCTATTTTCGGCCACAGGTCTCGGCTTCCGTCTGTCGTCGCCAAGCGGCCATTGCGAGCCGTAGCAGGGGCGCGAGCAATGTCCGCGAAGCGGCCATTGCGAGTCTCCCGGCCCGGCGACGACCGACGAAAGCCAAGACCCGTGCCCGAAAATAGAACCAAGGGCCCGGCTATACATCGCTTGAAACACCGCTATGATTCTCTATGGAAAGTGAGGCGCTTTTCTCATTGGTCGCCGCCAGCACACAGCGACCAATCAGAATAGCGCCTCACTTCCCATAGAGATAGAATGGACGATTTTTGGGCCAGACGGAGGACTCCTGGATCGGACGGATGATGAGATGAAGAAGAAGGCATGTAAGTGATCGACAGCGGCGAGGGCTTAGGGGGCTTAGGGGGCTTAGGAGGTGGCGGCAGGGCTTGCGGGGCTTAGGGCGCGGGGGCTTAGGGGGCGGCGGGGGCTTAGGGGGGCGGGGGCTTATGGGGGTGGCGGAGGGTTAGGGGTGGCGGGGTGAGGTGCGTGGTTAGTGTACGGTGGGGTGGCGGGGCGGTGAGGGGAGGCAGACGGGGCAGAACAGAGGGGTTGCTCCGGAGCTGCTGCTGTCACCGCCTGGTGACACAGTGCTCCGGAGCAACCCCTCTCTTCTGCCCCGTCTGCCTCCCCTCGCCGCCGCGGGGTTCAGGCGGGCAGAGCGCAGCATGGGGCTGTAGTATACTATAGCGGTGTACACTACAGCCCCATGCCGGCGGTGAGGCGAGGGGAGCGGGGCAGACAGGCGGCTGGGCATGGGGCTGTAGTATACCATAGCGGTGTACACTACAGCCCCATGCTCAGGATGGCGGGGTAGAGGTGGGGGGGCATGTAGGTGGGTGGCTTTGTTCGCGGGGCAAGGGCGCTCGCAATGCCCGCTTCGCGGGCTATGCTTCGCGGGGCGCGGGGCCGCTACGCGGCCACGAACAGAGTCCTGGAGAAAGTGCTGAGCCACGCGAACAAAGCCACGGAAAAAGCGCCGGACGCAACGGAAGTCGCTACGGCAATTATATAATAGATAACTGCCCAGCATCATCATACCATGCGCACCTGCCGCCTATTGTGGCACGCAGCCCCGTACATCTGCCCTCCTCACCGCCGGATGCAGCATCAGAGGGTGCGCATGCACGGGAGCGAAGACGCGTCACCATGGCTCCTGCGCATGCGCATCCCCCACCAGAGACGCTGCAAGCCGACGGCGAGAGAGAAGGCTCCAGAGCTGAGCGCACTGCGGCCAGGTGCTGCAGGGGGACCCATAATGTGGTAACATATTATAAAGGACAAGGATGTCACAAACATAGTAATGTATCTAGGATGGTAAACAAATCATGGCTTCCCAAGTGGCTCGTTCCTGTCCATCCAATATATAATATGAGAAAGTCCATCATCCATATGATAGTCCACAGGGGGCAGTTATGAGTATAAAAAAAGAGCCTATAATGAATACAATAAAAAGGAAATTTACAAATTTAAAACCAGAACTCAAGAAAATAAGAGAAAAGAAAGAAAAGAAAAAGATAGGAAAAAAGACAAAAGAAATAAGAAAGAGGCTGAAAAAGCACAAATCAACACTGATGCAGATCAAAACAAATTACAAAAAGGGGGCAAATGACAAAGACTAATTCAGTCCATAAGGTGTCACAGTATTAAGGGTGGCAATTCAACGAGCCTCGCATTGTGCGAGAATTCTCTTCAGATTACTTCCCCCCTAATACCACCCCCTGACCATATCAATCCCACGAAATCTCAGACCGCTAGGGTCACAATCATGCATTTCTTTGAAATGGCGTGGGATTCTTTTTAACAAAGTGCTATCGGTTACCTGCCTAGCCCCTTCAATGCCAAGCACGTACTCCCTCACCCTTACCCGAAGCTCGCAAGATGTCAAGCCCACATAAATTAATGGGTAGTCTCACACTGCATAATAAATAACATGTGTAGATCCAAATGTGATCCGATGTCGGATATCATACCTCCGCGAGCTATCGGATGAGGTAAAGGTACTGCACCACGAGACATTTGGGCAGGCAACACAGTGACCGCATGGATAGCAGCCAGGGATAGGACCAATAGAGCCAAATGGATTTGGGACACGCACCACGTAAAGGCTTCTGACTAACAGGTCCTTCAGGTTGCATGCACACCTTGCCGTCACCTGAGGGTTATCCGGAAGAATATCACCGAGAATGGGATCAGTTTTCAAAATAGACCAATGTCTGGACAAGATGTTACGCATTGTCCCCCATTCTCGGTTATAGGTGCTGATAAAACGCACCTCCTGATCACCCTGCTTATTCTTAGGGACATATCTCAGCAAACGGTCTCTAGGGTATTTCTGGCCCTCTGATACCCACCCTTTATCGATCTACTGCTGTAACCCCTATCTTTAAAGCGTAGTTTCAAGTCCGTAGCCTTCTGTTCAAATCTATCATCAGTTGAGCAGATACGCTTCATTCGGAGGCATTGGCCAGTCGGAATGGCGCGAATGGTGGAAGGGTGATGAGTAGAAGACGCATGTAGAACACATTGACCGATGTGAGTTTTCTAAATACATCGGTCTGCACCACACGATGCTCATCAACCACAATCTCAACATCTAGAAAATCAATTTTATCTATGCCCATCTTATGTGTCAGCCTGATGTTGTAGGGATTGTGGTTGAGGTGCTCCATAAATAGTCCGAAATGCCCCGCCGTGCCCTGCCACAAAATCAGAGTGTCGGCTATATATCTAAGCCAGCACTGTTCATGGGCGCAATCCCGCACACCTCCATCGCCAAAGATCTCCCGCTCCCAGTATCCCAGAAATAAGTTGGCGTATGAAGGTGCGCAGGCTACGCCCATCGCATTGCCCCGCCTCTGAAGATAGTAGAGGTCCCTAAAGACGAAAAAATTGTGTGTCAGGGCATAGTGGAGCAAATTGAGAATCAGTTCACCAATTGCGCCAACCCGACCGCCAACCTCCAGATAGAAACGAACAACGCGAAGACCGTCACTGTGATCAATACATGTATATAGAGATTCCACGTCTACCGTGGCAATCAACATGTCATGGTCCAAAAAGATGCCCCAGATCCTGTTTAGGGCGTCCATCGTATCCTTAAGTTATGATGGCAATGTTTCCACAAGTGGCTTTAAATAGTAGTCAATAAATCTACAGATAGGATCACATAAGCCATCAATACCGGACACGATCAGACGAGAGAGAAGGCTCCAGAGCTGAGCGCACTGCGGCCAGTTTCTACAGGGGGACCCATAATGTGGTAACATATTATAAAGGACAAGGATGTCACAAACATAGTAATGTGAATCTAGGATGGTAAACAAATCATGGCTTCCCAAGTGGCTCGTTCCTGTCCATCATATATATAATATGAGAAAGCCCATCATCCATGTGATAGTCCACAGGGGGCAATTATGAGTATTTTAGACAATCCTCAATACATGAAAAAAAAACCTATAATGAATACAATAAAAAGGGAATTTAGAAATTTAAAGCCAGAACTCAAGAAAATAAGACAAGCAGACAGCTGTGCACAAAAAATAAATGAAAGTGTATTTGTGCGCATTGCCAACTGCTGACAAGCGCACAGACGCTGTGGAAGATGACCCCCTCCGAGGTCATCTGCAGATGAATCCTGTCCCGCAATTCTCTTCTTCTTCTTCTTCTTTCTTCTTCTTCTTCTTTTTCTTCTTTTTCTTCTATTTCTTCTTTTTCTTCTTTCTTCTTCTTTCTTCTTCTTTTCTCTCCCTGCCGCTGGTTCATTGACACAGACACTGCCACCACCCTCTACAACACCACATTAACCAAGGCCCTCGACCTAGCAGCCCCCCTCACATATCACGCTCCACGCACTAATAGGCAGCCCTGGCACACCACCGACACTAAAGACCTAAGACGGGCATCCAGGGTCGATGGACAAAATCACATTCCACTGAGCATTTTGCGCTGTTCAAACAGTCCCTCATAGCTTTCAAGACTGCACTTGCCACCGCCAAACAAACCTCCTTCTTATCCCTAATAACCTCCCTGTCCAGCAATCCCAAGCAACTTTTCAAAACCTTCAATTCCTTACTCCGCCCGCCTGCTCCCCCTCCCTCTCCCCTTATCTCTGCAGAAAACTTTGCCTCCTTCTTCAAAGAAAAGATTGACAGAATCAGAGACAGCTTTGATCCACTGTCCCCACAACCTCCCCTTTCACCTATACTGCCCTCTACTTCCATCAACTGCTTCCCCCCCATAACTGAAGACCAGCTCTCCTCCCTCCTGTCAAAATCACACCTCACCACCAGCGCCCACGACCCGCTACCATCCCACCTCATTCCCAACCTCACCTCCGTTATGATCCCAGCCCTAACTCATCTTTTCAACCTATCACTTACCACTGGCACCTTTCCCTCAGCCTTCAAACACGCCTTGATCACACCCATCCTCAAAAAACCCTCCCTCGATCCCACAACTGTCTCCAACTACCGCCCTATATCTCTCCTCCCTTTCGCCTCTAAACTACTTGAACAGCATGTCCACTCTGAGCTGTCCTCTCACCTCTCCTCCTGCTCTCTCTTTGACCGCCTGCAATCTTGCTTCCGACCCCTCCACTCCACTGAAACAGCCCTGACCAAAGTCACATATGACCTACTGACTGCCAAAAGCAAGCGCCACTACTCTGTTCTCCTCCTCCTCGACCTGTCTGCCTTAGACACTGTTGACCACTCCCTTCTACTACAGATCCTGGAATCTCTTGGCATCACGGACCTTGCCCTCTCTTGGATCTCATTATACTTAACGGATCGCACCTTCAGCGTCACCCACTCCCACACATCCTCCTCGCCCTACCCCCTATCTGTCGGGGTCCCCCAGGGCTCGGTTCTTGGACCATTACTGTTCTCAATCTACACTCTCGGCCTAGGGCAACTCATTGAGTCCCATGGCCTCCAATATCACCTTTACGGCGACGACACCCAAATCTACCTGTCTGGTCCTGACATCGCCTCCCTTCCATCCAAAATTCCACACTGCCTGTCCGCCATCTCATCCTTCTTCTCTGCTCACTTCCTTAAGCTGAACATGGACAAAGCCGAGTTCATAGTCTTCCCCCCAAGACGCTCCCCCTCACTACCTGACCTATCCATCGTCGTCAATGACTGCTCTCTCTCCAGTCCCCCATGCCAAGTGCCTCGGGGTTATCCTTGACTCTTCCCTCTCCTTCAAGCCCCACATCCAGGCCCTCGCCACCTCCTGCCGACTCCAGCTCAAAAACATCTATAGGATTCGCACTTTCCTTGACCACGACACTGCTAAAACCCTTATTCATGCTCTCATCATCTCCCACCTCGATTACTGCAACCTCCTGCTCACCAGCCTCCCCAATACCTCCCTTGCACCTCTCCAATCTATCTTGAACTCCGCTGGCCGCCTAATCCATCTGTCTTCCCGCTACTCCCCTGTTTCCCCCCTCTGCCAAGCCCTTCACTGGCTCCCTACTTCCCAGAGATCCCGGTTTAAAACATTAACCATGACATACGAAGCCATTCACAACCTGTCCTCTCCATACATCTCTGACATGGTCTCCCGATACTTACCCTCACGCAACCTGCGATCCTCCCAAGAGCTTCTCCTCTACTCCTCCCTCATCTCCTCTTCGCACAACCGCATTCAGGATTTCTCCCGTGCTTCACCTATACTCTGGAACTCACTGCCCCAACACATCAGACATTCTCCTACCCTAGGAACCTTCAAAAGAAGCCTGAAGACCCACCTGTTCCGCCAAGCCTACCACCTGCAATAAGACCCGGTCCACCACACCGCCTCACGACTGGAACTTCCCCCTTCCATTGTATCCCCACCCGACCCTCGTAGACTGTGAGCCTTCGCGGACAGGATTTATCCCCTCTTGTTTCTGTACAACCGAATTGTCAACATTTATTGTTACTTGTATTGTTACTATGTTACTTGTCCTAGTCTGCCCTTTTAGCATGTAAAGCGCCATGGAATATAATGGCGCTATATAAATAAATAATAATAATAATAATAATAATTTAGAAGAGCCGGCGGGAAAGCTGGCGGTGAAGTTGGCTTTCCCGCCCAGCTATTTCAAATGAACAGCTGATGAAGTCAGCTGTTCATCAGCTGTTCATTTGAAATAGCAGGGAGGGAAAGCTGACTTAACCGCCGGCTTTCCCGATGGCTATTCTAAACGAACCAACGGCGGCAGCAGGGAAATTAGAAGTGGCGGCCGGGCGGAAGAGATCAGTGGCAGCTGCCTGGATCTCCGCCATTGATTTCTGCCTCCCAGTCACAGCCGCTGATAGGGTGGCCGGGCAGAGTCACTGACATTTTCATGTGAACGCATGCGGACAATCTCCGCTGCGTTCACATAAAATGTTTTCGTTCGAACGCAAATGTGAACCCAGCCTTAGACAAAAAGGGGCATAGTCACAGATTAGTTAAAGTCTTAGGATCTTGAAACAATACAGCCCCCATTCCGACCTCAGAAGCATCTACCTTCACAATGAACAGCCTCTGCAAACTCTGGCTGAACAAGAACAAGGAGCAGATAGAACACATTTTATTAAATTTTACCAAATTTTCAAAAGCCCCAACTGCCTCTGGCAACTAAACCCTCAGATTCGACCCATTGCAAATGAGGTTAGTAAGACGTTTGAAGATGTGAGAAAACATTTAAGATATTTTCTCAAATAGTTTACGAGCCAATTAATTATGGACTGAAATTTTTCAGGGTCCCTCTTAAACCTAGAGGCTAAAACTATGAGCCCTAGGAACAATATTTCTTCGGCAGAAAAGTAAAGTTTTCAAACATGATAAACAAAAAATGTTCTCTCAACCTTTTCAGAACCAACAGTTATGCTCAAATGTAGCACTAAAAAAGAGAAGCTGCACTCTGCTCTGACCATAAAAATATACAAAATTATTTCAGTTAAGCAACAATGCAAAAATTGAGACACTTAGCTTTAAAAATATGGCCATATCCCTTGGACTGGGCTCCTAACCTTCAATTTTTGCCTCTACCTGGGTTAAAACCTCCTTTTGTATGGCAGATTTTCTGCTTTCTTGGCTTTTATTCAGAGAATATGAATGATAACACAAAAACTTTTTTTCCCCCTCATGATTAATGGTTGGGTGAAACCATTTATTGTCAAGCTACTGTGTTTTCTTTTTTTAAATTATAATGACAACCAAAACCATTCAAATGACCCTGTACAAAAGTTCATATACCCCAGATCTTAATACATTGTATTGCTCTCTCTAACATCAATGACAGTTTGAAGTCTTTTGTGGTAGTTGTGGATGAGGCTCTTTATTTTCTCAGATGGTAAAGCTGCCTATTTTTCTTGGCAAAAAGCCTTCAGTACCTGTAAATTCCTGGGCTTTCTTGCATGAACGCCATGCTTGATTTCTCCCCAGAGTGGCTCAATGATATTGAGGTCAGGAGACTGAGATGGCCAGTCCAGAACCTTCAAATTGTTCTGCTGTAGCCAATGATAGGTTGCCTTGGCCTTCTGTTTTGGATCGTTGTCATGTTAGAATGTAAAAATACGTCCCATGGACAGCTTCTGGGTTCATGAGTGCAAATTTGCCTCTAATATTTGCTGATAATGTGCTGCATTCATTTTTCCTTCAACTTTGGCCAAGTTTCCTGAGCATTTGTAGTTCACACACCCACATCAGCAATCCACCTCCTTGCTTTACAGTAGGAATGCTGTTCTTTTAATAATAGGCCTTGTTGACACTTCTCCACATGTAATGTTTATGGTTGCCAAAAAGTAAAATTTTGGTCTCATCACCCAAATTACCTTGTTCCAGATGTTTGGAGGCTTGTCTCTGTGATGTTTGGCATATTGAAGGTAAGAAACTTTGCAGCATCCGTGCAGTAATGTCTTTCTTTGGGCGACTCGACCATGCAGCCCATTTTACTTCAAGTGTCTCCTTATTGTGCATCTTGAAACAGCCACACTGCTAGCTTTCAGTGAGTCCTGTATTGCAACTGATGAAATTTGTGGGTTTTTCTTTGCATCCCGAACAATTTTCCTGGCAATTGCAGCTGAAATTTTTGTTTGGTCTACCTGATCATAGTTTGGTTTTTACAGAGCCCCTGAATTTCCATTTGTTAACCACAGTTTGAACACTGCAGACTGGAATTATGAATTCCTTGGATATCTTTTTGTATCCCTTTCCTGTTTTATACAGTATGTGTCTCACTACAGGGCTAGCAGGTGTACCGATTGCAGCATCTTCAGATTCTCTAGCAATGGGTATTTCTTCCTGATTCCTTTGTACCACTTCCTTGGGCTGGTAGAAATTCAGTACAGGCACTAAGATGGCTCCATCTTGTTGGGGCCAATCTTCTGGGAAATCTCCTAAGAGGGCTGAGATTACCTTCTCTTTTGGTTCTTCACATGGACTTAGTTCTTGTACTGGTTCTGACTCTTGGATTGGTTGAGTTGGGGAATTTTGGTTTTCCCAGTCAGTTGGACACTTTTTGATGTGGTTTCTTGACACAGTTTGAGTGGTTTTTCCTCCGTTCTTGCTGATGAGGCACACTTTGTCATTGTCATAACCAGAATCTAAATGAACGTAGGGTTCTTGCTCCCACTGACTGTCCAATTTGTGTTGGATTCTTTTCCTCTTTAAGACAATACTTCCAGGTGTTATTGGTTCTGCAGCATGTTTGTTATAGTCCCTTCCTTGCTTTTCATGGGCTTTCTCCAGGTTGTCTTCAACACAGGGTTGAACCATTTTTGTATTGTTTGAGGCGATTGGCATTCCAGTTGGATATGGATTCATCTGCTTTGGGGTCGACTACTCCGAGTTCCAAATGTATGGGTAATTTTCATGTACGGGCTCTCATCAGGTAAGCTGGTGTACAGTTGGTAATATTTACTGGGATGTGGTTGTACATATCAACCAAGTCTGGTAGTTTCTCCAGCCATTGGTTTCTTTCCTCCAAGGGTAAGATCTTCAACATGTCAATGATGATACCGTTCATTTTTTCACACAATTCATTGGTTTGGTGATGATATGGGGTCGTCCTTATCTTTTTGCACCCATACATGTGGCAGAACTCTTGGAAGATCTCCGCTTCGAAAGCTGAAACTTGATCTGTGAGGACCTGCTCTGGATAACACAATGGTCTGCAGAATACGTTTTAGAATGTTCTGGCAGCGGTGGCAGCTGTCAAGTCTTTCACAGGGGCAAACACTAAGAATCTTGAGTAATGGTCTACCATGGTCAACGCGTATGTGTAGCTGGATCTACTTGGAGTCAGCTTTACATGGTCCAAGGCTACAATTTCCAGGGGCTACCGTATATACTCGTGTATAAGCCGACCCGTGTATAAGTCGACCCCCCTACTTTTGCCCCCAAAAGCTGGTAAAAGTTATTGACTCGCGTATAAGCCTGGGGTATGAAATACAGCAGACCCCCATCCTATTATATAGCCCCCCGTCACTGGTATATAGCACCCCTCAGTAATGGTATACAGGCCCCTTAGCAAGTGGTATACAGGCCCCTATGCAGTGGTATACAGGCCCCTGTGCAGTGGTATACAGGCCCCTGTGCAGTAGTATACAGGCCCCTGTGCAGTGGTATACAGGCCCCTGTGCAGTGGTATACAGGCCCCTGTGCAGTGGTATACAGGCCCCTATGCAGTAGTATACAGGCCCCTGTGCAGTAGTATACAGGCCCCTGTGCAGTGGTATACAGGCCCCTGTGCAGTGGTATACAGGCCCCTGTGCAGTGGTACACAGGCCCCTATGCAGTAGTATACAGGCCCCTGTGCAGTGGTATACAGGCCCCTGTGCAGTAGTATACAGGCCCCTGTGCAGTGGTATACAGGCCCCTGTGCAGTAGTATACAGGCCCCTGTGCAGTGGTATACAGGCCTCTGTGCAGTAGTATACAGGCCCCTATGCAGTGGTATACAGGCCCCTGTGCAGTAGTATACAGGCCCCTATGCAGTAGTATACAGGCCCCTGTGCAGTAGTATACAGGCCCCTGTGCAGTGGTATACAGGCCCCTGTGCAGTAGTATACAGGCCCCTGTGCAGTGGTATACAGGCCCCTGTGCAGTAGTATACAGGCCCCTATGCAGTAGTATACAGGCCCCTGTGCAGTGGTATACAGGCCCCTGTGCAGTAGTATACAGGCCCCTGTGCAGTGGTATACAGGCCCCTCTGCAGTGGTATACAGGCTTGTATCTGGCCCCCAGCAGTGACACACAGCCCCCCTCCTTAGTATGTGTCCCCCAGGCTGCGGCACCTGTTAAAATAACATACCTTTCCGGCGCCGCTCCTCCGCTACCGGCTTCTTCTTCCTGCTTGTGCCGGCTTCTAGTGCTGTGACCGGGCGCAGGAGATGACGTCATCGGCTGCGTCCGGTCACATGACACCGGCACAAGCAGGAAGAAGCCGGGACCGGAGGAGCGGCGCCGTATAGGTGATGTATGAAAGGTTTGTTATTTTAACAGGTGCCGAAGCCTGGGGGACACATACTAAGGTTGTGTACCACTGCTGGGGGCCAGTGTATTGCAATATGAACCGCTCCCCCCGCCGCTGATAGACGGGGGGATGCCGTGCATATTCATTACACTAATGAGGCGGCCCCACGTGACCGCAAGCGGTCACAGCGGCCCCCTCCTGCCTCTTCCAGCCCCCGGTCACATTCCCCCCAAGCAAATACACCGTGACTCGCATATAAGCTGAGGGGGGGACTTTTCAGCCCAAAAAACTCGGCTTATACGCAAGTATATACAGTATTTCATCAAGATGGGTTGGAGCGGTGCTTTCTGGCTCTGTAAGTCCTTTCTTCTCAGGCTGCAGGGTCCACAGTTCTTACACCACCTTTCAATGGATCCACGCATATCGACCCAAAATAACCTATCTCTCAGTAGCATTTCCAGCTTCTTCCATCCGAAGTGACCAGTCTAGTTGTGATAGGCGTTCAAGACCATCTGGACTTCTGACTTTGGCACGATGATTTGCCAGACCATCTCGTGTGTTCTTGGGTTGGTGTTAGGGATGGGTGAATCTACTCGCTAGGACTCGTTACTCGGCGAGTAGTAAGGGACTCGCAGGACTCGGTACTCTGCGAGTTTCCCAGTGATTACTCGCACGAGTCCAATGCAAATCAATGGCAAACGCTGACAAAACTAGGATTGCCATTGTTTGCATTAGACTCGGCTACTGTGCCAGTGATAGCAGGGAAACTCGCAAAGTAACTGCTGTTACTTTGCAAGCCGAGTCCAGCTGTCTTCTCTGTGCAGGCTGCCGCAGCTCCAGGGTCTTAGAGCCCGCCTGCTCACAAAGATGATGTAGCAGAGCTGAGATTGTTCTCAGTCTGCTCATTCCATGTGCATAGACATCTATATCTATGCACAGGGATGAGCAGAGAGGACATCGCGTTTTGGACTACGTCGGACGGAAGAGGATTTTTTTAATTAAAGATGGAGTCCCTAATGGCTTTTTTTTTTATTTCAAATAAAAATTTTTCTCTGTGTTGTGTTTTTTTAACCCTTTATTGGAGATTCTTAGTGGCTGGGTCAAACGTGGCCTGACATTAAGAATCTCGGGCTTAATACCAGCTTGTATAACAAAGCTGGTATTAACCCCTTTATTACCCAGCGTGCCACCGCCACCAGGGCCGCTGGAAGAGCGGGGTTCAGCGCCAGAGGATGGCGCTTCAATGAACGCGCCATCTTCTGGGGCGACTGCGGGCTGCAATTTGCAGCGGGGGGTGCCCAGAAAGCTTGGGCATCCCTGCGCTGCGGATTCCAGCCCCCAGCTGCTTAGCTGTACCTGGCTAGACATAGAAATTGCGCGGAGCCCCACGCATTTTTTTTTAATTATTTCATAAATTTCAGAGTCAGAGTCAGAGTCTCAGAGTCTCAGAGTCAGAGTCAGAGTCTCAGAGTCAGAGTCTCAGAGTTAGAGTCTCAGAGTCAGAGTCTCAGAGTCAGACTCAGAGTCTCAGAGTCAGAGTCTCAGAGTCAGAGTCTCAGATTCAGAGTCTCACCCTCAGAGCCAGAGTCAGAGTCTCAGAGTCAGAGTCTCAGAGTCAGAGTCAGAGTCTCAGAGTCAGAGTCTCAGAGTCAGAGTCTCAGATTCAGAGTCTCACCCTCAGAGCCAGAGTCAGAGTCTCAAGGTACCGTCACACAGGAACATATCGCCGGCGATGTTGCCGGCGATCGCGGGAGCGCGCATCCCTGACAACATTGCCGGTGAGATGTCAGACTGAGCAACTTACCGGCGATGTCGCCGGCTTGTTGCCGCGGCTATCGCTCGCTGGGTTGCTGGGCAACCTAGCGAGCGATAACTCGCAATGTTGTAGATAGGCGGAATCGCCCGCAACATTTTGTCAAATATAGCAGCTGCTGATCTCTGTTCGGCAGCAGACCAGGACGCGCTCTCTTTTTCTGCTGCTTAACTGTCCAAGTACCACGGCTATAAACAAAATAAAAGGCGGTCTAATGGAGCGCTAAGAAGGAGAGGATTACTAATCTTATATTAAAGCATCCAAACCTTTATTAAGATGTCCCCTATACACCACAACATGTTTCGACAGTCTACAGCTGTCTTCCTCAGGTGATATAAGGGACTTTATCACAGAAATGCTTTATATAAGGAATGGAAGCCTGGCCCCAGGTGTCTAATTGGTTAATTGTAAATTTCTAACATTTAACCCTTGATGATCCTAATTCCCTGGTCTCAGGCTTCCCTCAATCCATAATAAAATATATTTGATATGTATAATACATTAAAACACCCTATAAAAGCACATTATGTGTTATAAAAAAACATAATTAAAAACACACATATAATTCCATATAAATTCATAAATGTCCATATAAAATATCCATATAAAATAATATCCATACTTTAAAACCAATTAAAAATGAATTATTATTAAAAATTAAATGACCATAATTATCATTATCCTCCAACCGCTACCCACTATATACACTCACATCCCTAAAATTTGTGTATATGTGATATAATACCTCCCCCATCCTATGTATATAAGTCTCTATGTCACTATACGTCCCACTGTACTTCAATATTATCCAATTCTTACATTATTAACGTGCATATATTACACTACCCCCAATATAAATGCAATCTAAAAGGATCTTCCAACATTATTATTTAGCCACATTATCCAGCGTTAAATTGTGTCCCTCGGGGCTTAAAGTCCCCAGCTTGTGGATCCAAAAACTTTCTTTATTAATTAGGTTAGCCAATGGATTATTCCTTCTACTGTTCACCTAGTCTATAATGATAAACCTTAATTTACCTGGGTCTCTTTGATGCATGACATTAAAGTGTCTAGAGAGACTAAGTAGTTGGTATCCTACCCTAATGTTATGTCTATGCTTGTTCAGCCGATTGTGCATTTCCTGTACCGTGCGGCCTACTTATTGGAGGCTGTACGTGCACTCCAACAAGTACACCACAAAAGTTGTTTGGCAAGTGACCCTATGTTTAATCTCAAATCTTTCCCCAGTAGTTCTTGAGGAAAATAATTTCACACCTTTTCTAATCGACTCACAACATAGGCATCTCGGTACCATACAAGGGTAGCAACCCCATTGTTTCGGATTGGTATCATCTCTCACTAATCTCTTTAGGGTAACATTACTAGGAGCCACCATATTACCCAGATTTCTATTCCTTCTGTAAGTAATAGGCCTATCGGATATGTAATCAGACAGAATGGGGTCCCCCTTTAGCACAAACCAATATTTTGCTAATAACCTATAGATAAGTGTTCTTGGCTGACAGAAGGTGGTTGTTAGGCCCCATTTTACACAATCTACCACTCTTTTTTTCTTTTTGTCATCAGTTGGACTAGCCGCAATAGGTTCAATACATGATCTCTGTGAGAGCTTATTAGTTTTTTTTAAAAGCATCCTGTAACAAACCTTTCGGATAGCCTTTCTCTAGGAATCTTTTCTTTAAAATTTTTGATTCAACCCTAAAGTCTGAGTCCTCCGTACAGTTCTTTCAGACCCTTAAATACTGACCATAAGGGACATTCTGTATCCAGCTGGGGAGGTGCCCACTTTCAAACCTGAGGTAACTATTAACGTCCACAGGTTTGAAGTGGGTAGATGTAGTAAACCTCCCCAGCTGGTCCACCTTAATCTCCAAATCTAAATATTGTAAATTTGTATCAGAATAAGATGCTGGGAAGGACAGACCCCACTCATTATTATTTAACTCCTGAACAAAGTACTTAGCCACTTGTAGAGGCCCTTTCCGCACAAAAAATAAGTCGTCTATAAATCGACGGTACAAAACAACATGTTCTCTTACCTTTGTGTACTGCGCAATGGAGACGGATTCAAAGGCACCCATAAACAAATTTGCATAGCTGGGTGCGAATCTCGTCCCCATTGCGCAGCCTTTTGTTTGCCTACAGAATCTCCCATTGAACGTAAATATGTTATTCTCCAAAATGAACTCTATGGCTTTCAGGAGAAAATCTCTCTGCTCAACAGACAAGTTAACATCTCCAATTAACACATTTTTATGGCTAACAGACCAAGATCATGTTGAATGTTGTTATACAAGGAGCATACATCTAATGAAAGGAATATACAGTTCTCAACTGGTTTAATCACATGTCCATACTTATAGTCCACCCTGACTACGTTACCAAATCAAACAAATTCCAGAAGGAATCAAAGGGTATCTTTAAAATCACAATTTTTTATTATCAAGCTTAAAACCAAATAGCTTAATAGCATCAATAGTACTTTTTTACAAGAATAAAGACAAAGAAGAATGGTATGGGTATGGAGAATTAAATAACAGTATCTTTTACCAAGAGGACAGTGCCTCACAGCATGCTGTAGGGGCCGGAGAGCAACACTCACAGATCTGCAATGTATTTACATCCATTTATGTGTAATGAGATTGCTAACAATGTCTCACAAGTATTGGACATAAACCATAATCCAAACTGTGAGAGTATATAGCCTATAATTCTATCTCAGACATCAAGATTACCTGCACTTACACTATATCAAAACTGGAATTTAAGGCACACATGTGCAAACTCAAACCACAATCCTACACCTTGATATACATTCAAAATTAGGCATATCAACAAAAAAGGTACCTAAAATTGGTCCCCTGTTGAAGTACCAACACCATATTGTAGTTAGGAAGGTTTCTGAGTTCAGCTCGCACACTAGTACACAGTTACCATTGAGAAAGCAGAGCAAGTAATCAAAAAACCACATAACCGTGTATTACCTACATTAGTGCAGTATAGAGAGTGCTCTTCCGTAGCCCCTATGGCCCCTACGCGTTACGGTCGGAACGACCTTCCTCAGGGGGTAGATTGTACCAGCTGTCCTCTTGGTAAAAGATACTGTTATTTAATTCTCCATACCCATACCATTCTTCTTTGTCTCTATTCTTGTAAAAAAGTACTATTGATGCTATTAAGCTATTTGGTTTTAAGCTTGATAATAAAAAATTGTGATTTTAAAAATACCCTTTGATTCCTTCTGGAATTTGTTTGATTTAGTTCTCAACTGGTGGCAGATTCAATAGCTCCCTTATCAACTGAGTTGAGTCTTTCAGATAAGACTCCAAATTGACCACATAATCCTGTAAAAACAAATCCACATAATGCGAAAGGTTGCTGGTTATGGAATTGACTCCAGAAATAATAGGACGACCCGGTGGGTTTTTAGGGTCTTTATGTATTTTTGGTAAAAATTGGGAGATATCAAAGAATCTTTTTTTTTTGGTTAAAAGGCCCTTCAAATGTGCATCTTTTATCAGACCATTATATTTCAGGAAGATTGCAATTGAGTGGTCATAGTCCAGAGGTTCATAGAAACTGTGGTCCTCCAATATTCTAATACATTCATTAATATACCATTCTCTGTTCATTATGACCACTCACCTCCTTTATCTGCTTTTTTGATAATCACATTAATATTTTCCTTTAGGGAAATAATTGCCTTTCTTTCTTTTAATGTAAGATTCTTCTTCTTCTTAGGATAACTGAAAGATCTCATCTCTTTTAAGACTAGCTGTTGAAATGTCTCCACGTGTGATCCTTTATGGTGTACTGGATAAAATTTACCAGCAGTACCTTTTAGATTCACATGTTTTGCCCCTCCTATTGATTCCCCCTCCTCCTCTGGACTATTTACCAATGGACTCTTTGGTTTACTTCTCTCCTCTAACAAAAAGTGTCTTTGTACAGTTATTTTTCTAAACAACTCGTTTAGATCCAAATAAAGTGAAAATGGATCCAATCCAGAGGATGGACAAAAAGAAAGCCCATGTTCCAATAGGGATTTCTCATCATCTGAAAGAACATGATTAGAGATATTAAAGATCCCTGTTGCATTACCATGATCCCCTATAGTTTCCCCCTCCTGTTAATCCCCTATATAGTTTTTGTCTTGTTTTGTACAACATCCTGATTGTTTATTCAATTTTCCACGGTTTCCTCGTCCCCCCCTACAGCCCCGCTCCCTCTTTTTCATTTGGGATGTCTTCCCGGGACCAATTGAAAAAATTGAGTAATTTTCATATTCCCCGTTTTGTAACTCCCATTAGGTATTGTATCATTGGGTATATGTATACTTTCTATATTACTAGAACCAATAGGCGGAGATAAATTTACTGTGTCTTTTATTTGTGGTACTATTTCTAAGATAGTATTTGAATCCACTATTCCATCTATAGATGTTACGGTTACCCCATTTGGAATAATCATCCCACCTTCTTCGGGAACTAAATTACCAACCTGACCCACAATTGTATTATCTCCCCCTTGCTTAACTGCTTAATCCTTATTTCATTCCTGTGTTAATTCAATATTACTCCATTCTTCCTGTGAAAATAAACTTGGCTCAGAATCCTGTTGTGTCGATCCCTGTATTATACTTTCTTTGTGCACAGTGAATAATGTTAAATTTAAATTGTTACAACTATTTTCCAATTGTGACTGAAGCCCTGTGACAGGTTAGTCTCCCCAACCTGTGTTGATGTGTTATACTATGATTCTGATACTGTGGAATTAGTGAATTCTGTGCTATTGGAAGTTCCTCCCTTAGTAGAAACCATTGGTGAATGTGAATTCTCAATAGAGTGCCCTCTTGTGTGTAACCCTAGATCATAATTTCGGGGTACCATGTTCCCTATATTAGATCCCATGTTTATTGGTAGAATTTGTTGTATCTCTATTCCATTAGGGGGACATAAATCACTCAATCCCCCCACAGGCTCTAGTCCTCGTTTCAACACTGCCGAATAGGTTTCAGGAAAATTATTATGTCCATAAGAAGGAATATCCATTCCCCCCCCCCCCCCCGATTGTCTCTCTTATCAGGTGAAGAAAAATTATGATTTGTCTTTTTACTATTATTATTATTATTATTACTATTATTAACCTGTACATATTGCTTATCTCCTTTTGGGTTAATGTTGCTCCCTTCACTCGTTTCAGGAGATTTTTCCTTATTTGGTTTCAATTTTAGTTTATGTTGTTCATAATATGTCCTTTGTTTAACAGAAGTTACGCAACTAAATAACTCCGCTTTGGTTTTTTTTGAGGGTAACAATATTTCTTTTGATCTCTCTTGAGCCTCAGGTTTGGTTGCTATTATTACAACCGACTCACTTTCATCGACTTCCATGATAGATCCCACTTTTTCTTGTTCATTTCCTACAACATCCCTTCTATCCCTTAAGCCCCCGTCACACTAGGCGACGGGGCTGGGGATGTTGGCGGCGACTGGCGGGAGCGTGCACATTTTTGGTGCCCCACCAGCGTTGCCGTCCCCCGTTTACAAGGGGTGACACCTCCAGCCCCGCGCCGGCGAGCTGTCAGGCGGAATCGCCGCCGGGGTGTCTGGAAACCCCAGCGACGATGCAGGACAATAGGAGCCTATGGCTCCCATCGCCTGACAGGTCACTGGTGCCCTGTTACATGGGGCGATGTGTGCACATCGCCCCATGATGGTCGCCTGGTTTCAGAGCACTGCTCTGAAACCAGGCGACCGCCCGCCACCGCCGACATCCCCCCTTTACATGAGGCGACGTAGGGGCGATGACCCCGGCGATAGGCCATGCCCCCCTCTGTAATGGGCGGTGATGTTGCCCCGTGTGACGGGGGCTTTATAAGTTTACCTGCTTTCCTTTTAACCATATCCTCCTCAAACTTATCAAGTTTTATTTTCAAATTTAAATTATATTCCTTAAAATCTTCTGACAAGGAGTAAAGATCTAAACTATTTCTTAGGGATTTTATTTCATATGAAGCTTTTTCAGCTAGGGAGTTCCGCTTCTCAATTAATAACCCCAATAAAGCCATAAGAGCAATGTAGGGAAAAAAACTCCCATTTTTTAGTGAATTCATTATCTTAAGGGTAGGGGAATTTTTGGAGCCAATTCCTCAATCATATATCGCTTTAAAAACAGTATCAAGATGGTTAATTATTTCTGATTTACATTTGTGTTCATACTCTAAAAATAGATTTATAATATGTTTCCGGTTTGCCTCATCCAACCTGTTTTTAGCGTTCACATTTATTTCAGGATTTGTTGAAATCATGCCCAAGGCATCTATCATCATTACTTCCCTTTGGATTTCTCGATCCTTATTAAAAAAATCAATTTTTAAACACCAGACAATAGGTTCCCTGGGCTAATCACTATTCTCTGTGCAGCAATCAGGCACTTAGAGAAAAAAAAAAATCCACTTTAAAATCTTAGGTGAACAGTAGAAGGAATAATCCATTGGCTAATCTAATTAAGAAATAAAATTTTTGGATCTACAAGCTGGGGACTTTAAGCCCCGAGGGACACAATTTAACACTGGATAATGTGGCTAAATAATAATGTTGGAAGATCCTTTTAGATTGCATTTATATTAGGGGTAGTGCAATATATGCATGTTAATAATGTAAGAATTGGATAATATTGAAGTACAGTGGGACATATAGTGACATAGAGACTTATATACTATAGGATGGGGGAGGTATTATATCACATATACACAAATTTTGGGGATGTGAGTGTATATAGTGGGTAGCGGTTGGAGAATGATGATAATTATAGTAATTTAATTTTTAATAATAATTAATTTTTAATTGGTTTTAAAGTATGGATTTTAATGTATTTTATATTTTATATGGATATTTTATATGGACATTTATGAAGTTATATGGAATTAGATGTGTGTTTTTTAATTATGTTTTTTTTTATAACACATAATGTGCTTTTATGGGGTGTTTTAATGTATTATACATATCAAATATATTTTATTATGAATTGTGGGAAGCCTGAGACCAGGGTATTTGGATCATCAAGGGTTAAATGTTAGAAATTCACAATTACCAATTAGACTCCTGGGGCCAAGCTTTCACTCCTTATATAAAGCATTTTTGTGATAAAGTCCCTTATATCACTTGAGGAAGATGGCTGTAGACTGTCGAAACATGTTGTGGCGTATAGGGGACATCTTAATAAAGGTTTGGATGCTTTAATGTAAGATTAGCAACTCTCCTTCTTAGCGCTCCATTAGACTGCCTTTTATTTTGTTTATATTCGAGGTATCCCTATTGGGAGGCTGGCAGGAGCTGCTGTGGGAAGGAAGATTAACTTTTAACCCCGGAGCCATTCACTGGAGCAAAAGGACCTGTGGTTGCTGGGCGACAGGGACCATTTGCAGGGAACCTGCAGTGACGTGTTTCCGGGTCCTGGATCACGTGATGTCGACTTCCTGAAAAGGATTGCTGGAGCGACAGCGACGGTACCTGGCGGGATCTGGAAGTTTAAAGCCCTGAGCATTAACTAGTGTTGTGCGGAGGCGCACAACACACCAAGGTGAGCAATACTGCTACCCACCACAGACCAATTTAGTGTCTCAGGTGCTTCTCATTTGCGCCCCTCTGTTTTTGTTTCTTACAAGTACCATGGCATCGCACTGCTGACCGGTCATTGCATACATATCCGAGACACTAGTGATCTTTCTCTTAAAAGCATCCAACGTATCAGGGCGACCGTCATACTGGGGTAACCACTTGGCCCCTGGGATGTATGAAAGTGAGATTGGCATTATCGGGGCGATTGCACCCGGTGCACCGGTGGTGCTGGCAGTGCTTCTGGAGGCAGCCATGGTTGCTTCTGGGTAAATCCTACGGTCAGCGAACGCGCTGTTGTCAACGCTGGAGGAGGCCGACAAGGTGGAGGCTCCCCTAGTGAAGTACAGCCAGTTCTCAAAGGGTTAAACAGTTCCGGAGTTTCCGGACTAGGCCGCGGCACTCGGGGATGCTCGGCTGAGCGAGGAGCGGGTTTCAGTTTCGCGCCCTATAGGCCGGCACGCCCCCTTTCTTCCTGCTCTTCGGCACAGTAATAGTGGCGTAGTTTTAACAGTCACTCAATACAGTTGAAATCACGGCATACAGTACCTGGTACTACTGGGCACAAGATCCTGTTCATGACGCCAGAAAGATATGTCAAGCCCCAGGCTCCGAGGTACTCGGGTATCAGGCGGCAAGGCTTATGCTCTGGTTGTCACGGGGAGTGATCCCGTGTCCTGGATGACACTTCAAATTAGGGGTTTATTTACAGGGGATTATATACAGTTTGTTGTCGTGACGCCACCAGTAGTTCCTGGTGATTTGCATCAGCGCTGCCACAGTCCGCTGGAGGTGGATGGGATCACAGCTAAGGTGGTAAAGTCCTTCACGGGTAGGACTGGGACCTCCGAGGCAGTGTTCCTGCAGGGGAACAAAGTTATTCAGAAAAAGAAATGCAGCAGAGTCGAATTCACTTTTCTCCGGGTACTTTACTGGAAATTCGTGACATGGAGGTTGCAGTTTACAGTTCCTAAGCGGCGGAGTTCTAGTGGAAGCTGGGCCAGAGCTCTTGCTTCCTCTCGCAGTCGCCTTGTTGCTTGGTCACGTTGATACAAGTCCTCCCTTCTTCTTTGTCGGGCCAGCTGGTCTCTCTCGTCCAACGCTGATTGCGACCGCTGGGGTGGTTGATACTGTGGGGGTAGTGAGTTGCCGGTTGGGACTTGCGGTACAACTCGTGTTTCCACCGAGCTCAATATGGCAGGGGCTCCTCGCTGCTGCCGCTGCTATGCGGTCCACCATGCAGCTTCTGGGGTTCTCCCTCCTGAGGCTCCCTCTGCGTCCTCCGGTTCCTCGTCGCCGTCAGTGTCTTCGTCATATTCCTTCTCGATCTCAACCTCTTGCGCGGTTGGGGATGTCCGTGCTGTCTCTAGTTGGAGATAACTGCTGGCCCGGGACGGTGGTAAAGTCGGGGGTTCTGTTTGAACTCCCGTGTCCCGTGTCTGGTTGGGTGGTGCAACGGGTGGCAGAGAGGCGTAATAATCCAGAACTGCGCGTTTGGCTACTGCTTCTTCTCGTGCTGCGCGGTCCGCTCTCATAGAGGATAGTTTGAATGTTCGCTCTGCGCTCCACCGCCGGCACACCCAAGTTAGGGCCTCCTCCATTTCCTGGTGGAGCTGTCCAAAAGCATCCCTCCAGTAGTGGGCACCCCCCTTTAAGGTTAAGAGGGATGCTGCTGCCAGGTCGCCCTGCACGGCTCGAGTTTGCTCCTCAAGCTCGCGCACAATGTCTTTACATTGGGGTGCTGCCATGCTGCCAGGTATGAAGGAGCCTTGTCGTTTCTGTCCTTCTCTTCCAGTTTGTCTTGTTATCAGCAGCCACTCCCGCAGAACTTCCTGTGGTAATCGGGACGGCCACACTTTTTGGTGCCTTTGTCTTGGCCTTCCTTCTTCTAGGGGCTGAGGCACTTCCCCGGGCTTGCACATGGCGTTTAGTACATGGCTACGGCGCCATCTTGGGTCCTCCTGCAGTAATGGCAGGAACCCATTTTTGGCGCCAAGTAATGGCGGAAAAACTTTGTTTTAAGTCCAAGTTCAAGGCGCACAGTACCCGGTGGTACAGGGCACAATAACCTGTTCATGAACGCCAGAAAGATATGTCGAGCCCCAGGCTCCAGGGGTACTCTAGTATCAGGCGGCAAGGGTTATGCTCCGGTTGTCACAGGGAATGGTGGCCGCGCCTGATCCCGTATCCTGGGTGGCACTTGAGAATAGGGGTTTATGTACAGGTGATTATATACAGTTTGTTGTCGTGACGCCACCTGTATTTCCTGGTGATTTGCACCAGCGCCGCCACAGTCCGCCAAAGGTGGAGGGGAGACCTGCCGACAACCCTTTCCAAATTGGCTATTCTTCTCCTGGGAAAGCTTTCTTTTCTTTAAGCCCTCTCTCCTTCCTCCATCTCTCCTGGTCCCTCAGCCGAGAGACCCTACCCTCACTGTCTTAGAGGCAAAAGACCTAAGACCTCGGTCAAAAGGCCAATAGGGCAAAAGACCTCCTTGTTCTCCCTGGAAGTGGTTTTATTCCCTTCCGGGTAACCTCCCACCGTGTAATCTAGTGTGGGAGTGCTGTTTAATGGGTTCCACCCACCATCCTGCCTAGTGGGGCGCCACAGGTACTCGGGTATCAGGCTCAGTGGGTGCTTTCACACGGGGGATGTCACGGGTGGCAGCGCCTGAGCCCGTGGCCTGGGTGACACTTCAGAAAGGGATTTATTTGCAGGGGATAAGAGTTTGTCTTGTGACGCCACCTGTAGTACCTGGTGATGGATCACTAGCACCACCACAGTCCGCGAGAGGTAGATGGTAGTGCGGCTGAGAAGGCAAAGCTCCCTACAGGTGGAGCTGGGGCCTCTGGGGCAGCGTTGTGTAAAGGGGCAGCTTGGAGTGGAGGTGGAAGTCAGTGTAGGGGATGATGGAGCAGTCTATAAGGGGGCACTGGGAACGGAGAGGAATGATGCACACACACACTGTAGAAATCTCTTTTACCATTTATTGTTGGTATAGCAGGTAAAGAAGTCCAGGGAACTGACAGGTGATCAGGTGCACAGTGGGTCCCCACAGCAAGTTGGTATAAGGCCTCCTCTGCTTCTCTACGGTTCCTGAAGCCCAGTCTGCTTGCAGCCAGACTTGCCTCCGCACTTCCTCTGGTCCTCTCTCCCTCTCTCCTCCTGTGCGGTCCACAGGTTTCCCTCTCTTATCACTGCGGTAGTACACTGCGGTGTCTGGCTCCCTCTCTTTGAGTACGCAGGGGGACCAGGTAACTGGAGTCTCCACGGTGTGATGGGGTTTTCTGTAGTCCTGAAGTATCTTACAGGTGCAGATCCCTGACTTCCGGTACGTCTCTGGGCGAACTTCCACTAGTTCCTCGCTCCCTTTGACTTTACTCCTCGCCTTCTGTCCCCACTCCTAGGCTTGCGGGACGTCAGAAGGGCCACTGCGGGTCACTGGCTTGGGCCGAACCGCGGCACCGACCACCAGGACGTCTTCGCAGCTCTCCAAGCGTCTGCACACTCTACTAACTCCTCTCCCAGCAGCAGTATTTATAGGGGAACTCACCTAAAAGCGGTGAGTAGCGCTCCCCCTACTGTGCCGGGGTGGAAGATGTTGCATGTAGTAGGTACCTGCTGTAGAAACCCAACTGTGCTTTAGGGAAGTCTGTGGCTACCTGCGTGAGCAGGGCGCCACAGAGGAAACTCGCTCACCAGAAGACTTTATCCATTATAAATTCATGCTAAAAACCTACACCTCTGCCCTTCACCTTGCCAAACAAATCTACTTCACCACCATGATTTCCTCACTATCTAACAATCCAAAAAACTCTTTGACACCTTTCATTCTCTTCTCAGTCCTAAACTGTCGGCCCCCATCACTGACCTCTGTGCTGATGATCTGGCCCCTTACTTTATGGAGAAAATAGACAACATCTGCCAGGAATTCAGCTCCCAGCCTCCAAGCACTGCCACTTCCATTCTTTCCTACATCTCCTCCGGCTCACTCTCCACTTTTGACCCAGTTACAGGCTCCTCTCTTCCTCTTGTCCCACTACATGCACCACTGACCCCATTCCCTCACACCTACTCCAGTCTCTCTGTCCGGTCATCACCACTTACCTAACCAAAATCTTCAACCGCTCTTCTGGCATCTTCCCCTCCTCCTTCAAACACTCAATCATTACTCCATTATTAAAGAAAGCTTCTCTCAAACCATCCTGCATAAATAACTACAAACCAGTCTCCAATCTCCCCTTCATCTCTAAACTGCTGGAGTGCCTGGTCTACTCCCGCCTCACACCGTTACCTCTCCACTCACTCTCTTCTAGATCCATTAAAGTCTGTCTTCCGCCCCCATCACTCTACAGAAACTGCCCTCATCAAAGTGAAAAATTACCTACTGACAGCAAAACATAATGGTTACCACTCTCTGCTTATTCTTCTTGATTTCTTTGCAGTTTTTGATGTCTCTCTCCAAGGGCTTGGGGTACTGAGACCTCGGCGTACTGGTATGGCGATGTCACAGGTGGTCGGTGCCTGAGTCCGTACCCTTAGGCAGACAAGAAAAAGGGGAAAAATAATAAAATAAGGTCAATTGTGAAGTTCGTTACGCCACCTGTAGATCCGGTGATGTCACCGGTCCTGCTGCAGACCTCCGGGGTGATGGCTAACAGAAAGGTGTTGTAGCTCCCTACAAGTAGAGCATGGTCCCCCGGGGCAGTGTAGTGTGATGATCGGAATAGGGCAGCACAGTCTCTGCTGTGAGACTGGAATGTCAAAGTTCACCAGGAAGAAACACAGACACTTGCTTGCTCTGCACGGGTCTTTACTCCAGTTACCTTCAGTTTTACACAGTTCACAGGTCTTACGGCTTGGGTAGTGAACCAGGTGTCATAGGAGGAAGCAATGTCTCTCTGAGGCTCCCAGTGATATCCCTTCTCTATACTCGCTCTGTCCTACCTCTGCGCTCTCCTTCTTCCTTGCACTGCCCTGCACGAATCCCGCTTCTTGAACCAGGTCCTTCGGGGAATATGGGGATCCTCTTTCTCTCCAAAGGGAACCCAACCCAGTCTAGTGCTTCTGGTGGAGACCGTGCTTGATTTGGGCAGTTGGATCTTGCTCCTATGAAGACATCGACCACGCCAGTAATTTGCGGTTCAGGGATGGACCTCTGATCCACGTCGGAGCCAGTACCCTGCTTCGGACTGGGCAAGAGTGTTTGGTCGCCCTCTTCTATGCCCCTCTCTGTCTGGGCTGCCTTCCTTCACAGGCACCCTCCTTCTTAGCTCCTGCTCCTTCTCTTTCCTTCTAGTTCTGCTTCTCTGCTTCCTGCGCTCACACTGCTCTAGCCTGATACTCCTCCCACCAGGACTGGGTCTCTCAGCAAAGGATTTAACCCTATAGTCCCCTACTCTAAGTGTGTGAATGTAGATTGAGAGCCTCAGACCTACATTACCTCCCCACATAACAGGAATACTGCACTCTCTATTTTGGGTGCAGTACGCCTCTGTAGCGCACTGACTAGTGGGGCTCTACACTCCGCTTTGGTGAGTCACACTTGTCCCCAAGTGTCACTACCTTACCTGGTAAAGAGCAGTTTTTATATGCATATCAAACAATATAAAACACTTTTAATAACAACAAGCATTATTCTTGGTTCTTCCCGTTCGGGAGGCACAGTTCTTGTAACGTTGCAAACAGTTCTAAGCAAAAGTCCTCATGAAAGTCTATGAGTCTTACAACTGGAAAAGGCAAAAAGCAGCATATGCACACATTTTCAAATTAAACAATTATATACATGACCGGGTTTTGCAGTCTCTAGTCCACACTTTTGTGAACACACAGGGCGTACCATCCTCTTGACCCTGCGTGCTGCTCATGGCTAGCCTCGTCATTCTGGTACAAGTCCTGGTCAGAGTGCTCCGGAGCTGGTGCACGGTTCCACTCACCTATGATTGCGGATACATTGACCTGTCTAGCCGATCTGTGTGGTTGAAGCTCCTTCTGCACCGTGCGGGGCCCGGCAGCTCTGACTTCCTCTATGTCGCCTTTCTATTCATCCTCCTCCTCGGAGCTTGGCTGGCTGGATGGCTCCTCAGCTTCCTCGGATTCCGCTCTGGTCTCGCTGCCGCTGTCATCAGGTAGGGCCTCCGGGTCATTTTGATCTGACCCGACGTCTACACTTGCGATGATGGGCTGCATCTCGGCTGGCGGGTCCTCACTGGTTACCGGGTGCTCAACCGTGGGCCGGTCTCTTGCTCCTGGTATCTGGACCTCCATTGCGTTGCTCCATCCCTGCCGCCATTTTTAATTTCCGGCAGGGGGAGTCTAGTCTTTGGCCTGCTCCCTTGGTTGTTTGGTGGCAATCGAGGCGGGCAAACAGTTTTGCGCCTCTGGTATGGCCCTCCCATGGTAAGGGGCTGAGGCACACCCCTGGGCCAGCACATTGTCCTTTACATTTTTGGTTCCGCCATTTTGGATCCACTGAGAATGGCGGCAAATAGCCTGAGTGGTGGTTGACCAAAGTTACTACGAGTTGATTTGCGTAGTACTGGTGTGTCACTAGTGTCTACGTCTGGTGCTGTACGTGCACTATTCCCTAGTCTGTTGGACATACGTGACTCTGACATACCGTAGTATTGCCGTAGTCTTTATAGCGGACTGGCAGGTTCACCGATTGTAGGAATCTCTGGTTCCGGTACAACAGGCTGTACGTCTTGTACTTGAACAGGTTCTTCTACTGGTTGATAAAAGGAGAGTACTGGTACTATGATGGCTCCATTACATTGAGGCCAATCTTCTGGGAAGTCTCCTAGTACAGTGTGGATTACACTCTCTCTCTTTTCTTCCACTGGAGTTGAGTAGCAATCTTCTTCTTGCGGTGTCAGCTGCTCTGGAAATTGCTTGAGGTGATCTCTTGAAACTGTTGAGGTTGTTCTTCGTTCATCACGGCTAATTACGTAAGTTTTGTTGTTATCAAAATTAGATTGAAGGACAATATAGGGTTCAGCTTCCACTGATCATCTAGTTTATGAGTTCTTCTTTTACTTTTCACCAGATATCAAGGGTTCAGCTGGCACATGTTTGTTGTAATCTCTTTCATGTTTGTCCCTGATTTGTTCTAAGTTCTTTTGTACACATTCTTGTATCTTTTTGTACTGCTGCTGACGGCTAGAGTCCCAATCTTCATCAGAAGCATCTGGGTTTGGTACTACAATTCCCAACTCTAGGTAAACTGGGAGTTTTCCAGGTCTTGCTCGCATCAGGTATGCTGGTGTGTAGTTAGTAGAACTTATAGGTATATGGTTGTACATATCCACTAAATCAGGTAGTTTCTCTGGCCAGTGATTTCTTTCTTCAAGGGGTAACGTCTTCAACATATCGATGATAATGTTGTTCATTTTCTCACACGGTCCATTTGTCTGTGGATGGTAAGGTGTGGTTTTGATCTTTTTGCAACTGTATAATCCCAAGAATTCTTGAAACAGATGAGATTCAAATGCCGAACCTTGATCTGTCAATACCTGCTCTAGATACCCGTGTAGTCTACAGAAGTATGTTTGAAAGGATTTGGCTGCTGTTTCTGCTGTTAGGACTTTAACAGGTGCTATCACTAAGAATCTGGAGTAGTGGTCTTCCATGGTAAGGGCGTAGGTGTAACCTGATCTGCTGGGTGTCAGCTTCACATGATCCAAGGCTACTATTTCAAGGGGTTGCTTGGTTTGGCTGTAATGGTGCTTTTTGGCTTCCCTGGTCCTTTCTTCTCAGGTGACATAGTTCACAATTTCTACACCATCTCTCAATGGAACTTCTCATGCCGACCCAGTAGAAGCGGTCTTTCAGCAACATCTCAAGCTTCTTCCAACCAAAGTGCCCTGCATCATTGTGATATGCTTCCAATACCATCTGGACATCTCTTTTTGATACCACTATCTGCCAGACCATTTCATGGGTTCTGGGGTTGATGTGACGTCTGCACAGTTTCCCTTCATAGACAAACAGTTTTCCTTTCTCATTCCACAGGTATTTGGCTTCTTGTGGAGCATCTGGACGCAGGCAGAAATGTTCTTAGTTATCAGCTCCTTGACTAAGCTGACAGCTGGGTCACTGTCCTGTGTCTCCTTCCATCCATGGTGAGGTAACAGGTTCACTGTTGTCTTCTGACGTCTCTGACTTGTTTGATGACACTGGGATGCACTTGGGCGGTGGAAGGCTGGTAGCTCTACTTCTTTTAGCTCATCCACGTCTTCTCCCACGTCTGGTAAATTAGTCATCCTGGACAAGGCATCAGCATTGGCGTTCTTGTGGCCATCCCAGTATTTGATGGTAAAATTGTAGTTTGATAATCTGGCCATCCAATGTTGCTCCATTGCTCCCAGCTTCGCAGTCTCTAGATGTGTCAGGGGGATGTTATCTGTGAAAGCTGTGAACTTTGACGCTGACAGGTAGTGCTTGAACTGTTCTGTAATCGTCCAGACCAAGGCTAGAAACTCCAGTTTGAATGAGCTGTAGTTCTCTTGATTCCTTTCTGTAGAATGGAGCTTCCTGCTCGCATAGGCTATCACTCTTTGTCTGCCTTTCTGCCTCTGTAATAAGACAGCTTCTAAACCAACATTGCTGACATTGGTGTATAACAGGAACGGTAGACTGTAGTCGGGGTAGGCCAGGATCTCTTCTCCAGTCAGGACCTCTTTCAGTTGCTTAAAAGACTGTTCTTGTTCTTGTCACCACCGGAACGGAGGACCTCTGATCTTCCCTTTCTTAGACTGTCCTACCAGGAGATCTTGCATGGGCGCTGCTATCTTCGTGTAGCCCTTGATGAACCTCCTGTAGTACCTGACCAGTCCTAAGAATTGGCGTACCTCTTTAAAGGTAGTTGATTCTGGCCAGTCCTTGATGATGATGACCTTGTCAGGGTCCTGTGCTACTCCTTCTGTACTGCACATGCCCAAGGTATTGAACCATTGGTTTCAACAAGTGACATTTTGACAGTTTTAGCTTCATCCTGTACTTGGACAATGCTTCAAACACTTCACTTAGATGCTGCAGATGGTCTTCATAGGTCTTAGAATACACTATGACATCATCTAGGTAGAGAAGTACAGTTTCAAAGTTTCTGTGGCCTAGGCAACACTCCATCAGTCTCTGGAACGTTCCTGGCTCATTATGTGGCGCCCCGCAACGAGTGCGTCACAAGAGGGTATTGCAGCCATAAATGCAGCCGCAATATTCTCTGACACAGCAGTGATCTGGTAACCTTTGAGATCCAACCCTGCATGCATCACATAGAACAGAGGACCAACCCAGGGTCCTGGTGGGCGGGGTGCTAGGGAAGTGTGTAGGGAG
Source organism: Allobates femoralis (assembly GCA_033576535.1). Taxonomy (NCBI): domain Eukaryota; kingdom Metazoa; phylum Chordata; class Amphibia; order Anura; family Aromobatidae; genus Allobates; species Allobates femoralis. The sequence continues at coordinate 498,979,190 of JARQOC010000003.1, forward strand.
AACAGACCCTTAGTCATAAAGAAGGAGTCTAGAACTTGACCTGAGCAGTCTAGAACTTGGAGTAGGAGCGAGGGCTCCGCACCCCGTGCAGCCCCCGGGCCGTCACCGGTCGGGTGTCAGCACCTGAGGCCTCAACAACCGGGATCGGGCATCCCTAACCACGGGTTCCAAAAGACTCCCGTGCCCAAAGTCACAGCTGGTTCACTGGTACCGAAGCTGGCAGCAGTTCACCTCTGCTACGCGAACCAGAAGAGTGGAGGAGCAGCTTCACAGGAGCACCCCACCACCAGCCAACTTCCAGTCGTCTAACCAGCGGTGTACCCACTGAGGGACCCAAGGCTCCCCAGAACATCCATAACGTATAGCTTGGATAGGGATTGAAGCAGCCTCCCCGTACCCGATCTGGTATTCCTGGGCGACAATGGTGAAATCACTTAGCTAGAATGGAGGAACACTGCGGATCTCTAAGGGACACCATCACTGCTGAGTCCACCCGGTCCACTACCCGTGAACTGTATGCCATGTACTGCCTGCTGGTTACAGTAAAGACCCGTTGCAGAGACTTTCTGTGTCCGTGCTTCCTTATGAACTGTCCGTCCGCACTACAAGGTAACCGCAGCTGCCGCACAACATCTTAAGCAGCTCCAGCCTCCGGGGATCACCGCTCAGCCTGTGGGGAGCATTCCATCTTGCTGCTGTCCATCCCCCGGGGGTTCCGCAGCATCGGTAACGATTACCGAAACTACTCATAGGTGGCGTCACGAATAAATTAAACCCCTTTAATCTGTTCCTACAAGACGTCTTCAACTTTTTATCTGCACTCAACCGGGCCCTACTACCGGCAGGCGCGGCCCACCCGTGACAAGGAGGAAGGAGCTACAGCCTGTCTAAACCGGAGTCCACGGGCTGACGGTGAGTCAGAAAATGGCGTCACGAACAGGATACGAGCAGGCCCGTTCCCTAACGGGTATAATATGCTTAAAAATGACTTTATTGTCTACAATTTGGACTTTGTTCGTCCCTAAAAGAACTTTCCCGCCTTTTCACCGTGGGCCAAGATGGCGCCCAAGATGGCGTTCCCGCCATGAGAATCCGCCACGTGCAAGCCCAGGGGTGAGCCACCACCCCTCATCGTGGGAGGGCTAAAGGCAAAAGGCGCCAAACTCTTGGTCCGCCCTGATTGCTCGAATCAACCATGGGGGCGGACCCCAAAGACTTTTCCCACCATTGGACTACAAAAGCCCAGAGGAAATGGGAGTGTAGCATACCTTTCTTCACCAGCTCTCTACGAGAACGGTTACCGGTTGAACGGGTGTGGTTCCCTCCAAAGAAGAGAATGGCCAGCACGAGACTCCAAGACCTAATGCGGGAAGTCGAGGCGGAGGCCAGAGCAGCCATAGGCCAACCGGGTCCGGGTCATGCCCTTACTGTAGACGGCAGCCCCGACTTTTGGCTAGAGGCTCTACAAGACCTCTGGGTGCGGTTACTTGAGACTGTGGAGTGGACGATTCGCAGCTGGAGTGCGACCCTAGGCAGAAGACTCCATCATGCGATGCAGCAGAGCCGACCGGGTACAGCTTCTCCAGGCCCAGACGACATCGCCAGCTTCTCAACCGCCTCACCGTCGCCCACCACCTGTCCTGCTTCGTCACCGGAGCCCATAGACTGTATCATTCCTGTGGAGGCCACAGCTCAGCTCGTTCCAGCGATTGAAATCGCAGCCGACCCAGTTCCTGAGCCGGAGCTTCCAATACGCTCCACCGAAGAAGCCGACATATACCTGGTTCCACTTGCGGAACCTGCGACTAGTTTCCACACTACTGAGACTGTCGCCTGTTTCTCCCCTGAACCGGAGGCCTCCTCTGCAATTACCGAGGCCTACCTGGTGACCGGGATTGAAACATCACTTCCCGCTGCTACAGAAGAAGAGGCAGGCAGCCTGGAAGCCCTGCAAGACGACCTCGAGGAGAACTTTGCAGCACAGCCACTCATCGACCCAGAGGATTCCGTTCCATCATCTCCGTCAGCCGAGCAGCCCGACGTGGTCATCGAGGGAGAGATCGAGGATGATGATGACGAGACCTACAGCCCAGCTGAGGACCTCTACACCGGGTTCGCCTGGGGAGACACCAAGAATCCTTCTGCCGGGCGATCTGCTCGGGTACACTGGTCGGGTGCTGCCGCAGCAACATCTTCTCCGGTTCCGTTAAACCGGGCTCTGTTCCAGACTGCCCACCAAGCTCGAGCTGTTCAACAACCATCACGCCGTAGTGACTGTATCCACACGCCGCACCACTCCGACGAAGAGGTACGTCGCATCCGAAGGGAGGAGTGGCACACTCGGCTGCACGCCAACATGCAGGCCCGCGCTGAAGCCCGCCGCCAACCTCCATTGCCTGATGAGTTCCGTAAAACCGGACGGGTGAGCACCTTTAACTTATCCACCGGGTGGGGATTCGTAAGGGAGGAGGGTGTGAGTACTGAAGTATTCGTGGGGCGCCGTGATGTGGAGTCGCATCTACCGCGAGGGCATCCTAACCGAGACTTGTATAGAGGGGACATTGTAACCTATGAGCGACATATATGCTGTGACAGGTGGTTCGCTATACGAGTCCGGAACACTGCCCTCCATAAGTGACTTGTTGTTTGAACTTTTCACCAAGAGACTTCTTCCTGTTTGCAAATAACACCGCGGCTTGGCGGCCACAGCCTGAACTTTTACCTAAGGACAGCCGACCGCCCGCCGACCTCGCGCAATGTGTTAACCTGTTTATTTTACTGTTTCACTTTTATGCAACATAATGACCTGTCATTAATAAAAGTGTATTACCTGTTATAAAATATAAAAACCTCTGTAATGTGGGTAGTGTGACGCTTGGGGACAAGCGTATTAAACCAAGGGGGAGTGTGGCACCCCGCAACGAGTGCGTCACAAGAGGGTATTGCAGCCATAAATGCAGCCGCAATATTCTCTGACACAGCAGTGATCTGGTAAACTTTGAGATCCAACCCTGCATGCATCACCTAGAACAGAGGACCAACCCAGGGTCCTGGTGGGCGGGGTGCTAGGGAAGTGTGTAGGGAGAACAGACCCTTAGTCATAAAGAAGGAGTCTAGAACTTGACCTGAGCAGTCTAGAACTTGGAGTAGGAGCGGGGGCTCCGCACCCCGTGCAGCCCCCGGGCCGTCACCGGTCGGGTGTCAGCACCTGAGGCCTCAACAACCGGGATCGGGCATCACTAACCACGGGTTCCAAAAGACTCCCGTGCCCAAAGTCACAGCCGGTTCACTGGTACCGAAGCTGGCAGCAGTTCACCTCTGCTACGCGAACCAGAAGAGTGGAGGAGCAGCTTCACAGGAGCACCCCACCACCAGCCAACTTCCAGTCGTCTAACCAGCGGTGTACCCACTGAGGGACCCAAGGCTCCCCAGAACATCCATAACGTATAGCTTGGATAGGGATTGAAGCAGCCTCCCCGTACCCGATCTGGTATTCCTGGGCGACAATGACGAAATCACTTAGCTAGAATGGAGGAACACTGCGGATCTCTAAGGGACACCATCACTGCTGAGTCCACCCGGTCCACTACCCGTGAACTGTATGCCATATACTGCCTGCTGGTTACAGTAATGACCCGTTGCAGAGACTTTCTGTGTCCGTGCTTCCTTATGAACTGAACGTCCGCACTACAAGGTAACCGCAGCTGACGCACAACATCTTAAGCAGCTCCAGCCTCCGGGGATCACAGCTCAGCCTGTGGGGAGCATTCCATCTTGCTGCTGTCCATCCCCCGGGGGTTCCGCAGCATCGGTAACGATTACCGAAACTACTCACAGGTGGCATCACGAATAAATTAAACCCCTTTAATCTGTTCCTACAAGACGTCTTCAACTTTTGATCTGCACTCAACCGGGCCCTACTACCGGCAGGCGCGGCCCACTCGTGACAAGGAGGAAGGAGCTACAGCCTGTCTAAACCGGAGTCCACGGGCTGACGGTGAGTCAATTACACAGCCTGATCTGCATGTTGTTGAACTCACATAGTCCCATCAGTGTCATGAAGGCTGTCTTCTCACGGTCTTCTTCTGCAAAGGAGACCTGCCAGTACCCACTAGTAAGATGTAGGGTCAAAAAGTAATTAGCAGACTTCAATGCAGCAAGTGACTCTTCTATTCGAGGTAACGGGTAAGCATCTTTGTGTGTTACGCGATTAATTTGCCTATAGTCTACACACATCCTCATACTATCATCTTTCTTTTTAACCAGGACCAGTGGAGCTGCATCCTTCATGTCCTGCAACATCTCTTTAGCTCATTGGTATTGTGCTGGTGGTATAGTCCTGTATCGCTCTTTAATGGGTGGATGGTTTCCTGTGGGTATGTGATGGTGTACCCCTTTTATCCTCACAAAATCAAGTGGATGCTTGCTAAACACCTGTTCATACTCTTGAACTACCCGATAAACTCCGTGTTTTACGTGAGAAAGTGTGTGATCAGTTCCTGCATGGAGTTCCTGACACCAATTCTCTAACTGCTTCTTGGAGTTGTGATCCTCATCTGAACCTGGTTGAGTCCGTGGTTCTACTGCATGTATTGAGTTGTTGTCTACATGATACAATTTAGCAGTTGAATACCTTGGTAACTTAACTTCATCATCACCATAGTTCAGTATGCGTACAGGTACCCTTACTTTACGTACATCAATCACCCCCCTGGCTGTCAGGAGTATAGGACTACTTTTAGACATCACTGGCTCCACTAGAGCCTGGTAGTCCTGCCTTCTGAGGCCTTTTGGTGCCGGACACCAGATCATCATTTCACTTCTTGGTGGTACCACAATAGGAATTGGGTCTGTTACCCGTACACGACCAATTTCACCACTTGTTAAGGTTACCTGTTGCTGGTACATGAGGGCTCTGATTTCCTTCTGAAGAACCCTTCTTGTATCTGTGGTCTGTTGGAGGAAAAACAGCACTTCCTCTAAACAATTACCAATGACATTTGTACAAAGTATTATATGTGGATTCCTTTCATTAGGATTAGTCTCAACCACAATAAGTCCTTGGTTCTTCAATACCACCCTTCCAGCCTTTATTGTTACCTCCTGATGCCTCTCTGTGTTGACAGGCAACCCGTTGGTAGCTATAATAGCTAGTCTAGGGTCTGGAGGTTTAAGTTCAAGTTCAGACCAGAACCGTTTATAAAGGATACTCGGGATGGTGGTCACTTGGGATCCAGTGTCAATCAAGACAGATGTAGGGATGCCTTCTAGGACGATGTACAGATACGGATGATCCCCATACGAACCTGCGTAGCCATTCGCTTGGACATGGACAGTCTACTCCTGGAGTTTGGCCCAAGGGGTTTCTAGTTTAATGGGCAGAGCCGGTAGATGTGCCCACCCTTGTTGCACATGCGACAGATGGGCTGCCCATTGGAACTGTAGCAGTCTGTGGGTTACCCTTGAAGCGGTGGTGTCCTCTTCCTCATCCACAGGATGTCTTCCGGGCTCTCAGCGAGCTGTATCTTTCCTTGTGGCTGTGTCTCTGTCTTTGGATGCCTAGCACCCAGGAGCTTGGCCATCTCTTTGCTTAGCTGGCGCACCTCAGAGCACGGGCTGTCAAACCGGTCAGGGGTTACAACCTGCATGTTGATCTCTGCAACAGGTGATAAGGAAGGTGCTTTTGGTGAGGAAGGGGTATTAACCCATCTTGGCTGCAGGGCTAAGTCTGGTATTGTTGGGAGTTGTTGTCCCTTAACGACCAGTTCTTTTAGAGTGGCAAACTCTGCATCCGGGTTTAGGAGAGCCCACCAGCGTGCTTGCCTGCTGTCATCTTGTGACCTGAGCCTTCTTATGAACTGCTCAGTTAGCATTTTGTTTTCATCACGTATGCTGATTGGGTCTTCATGCTTAAGGGTTCTCAGCACCTCCTGCAGGCATAAAGTGTACTCTAGGACACTCTCTCGTGACCCCTGCTTTCAGTGGTAAAACAGCATCCTAAGTTCAGTCTCATTGTGATGTTCAAAGACCTTTTTCAACTTTTCAAAGATTTGAACAATAGACTCCTGATCTTCCTCTGACCAGTTTCGAGTTTCCAGCTTCACTGGACCTGTTAACTCTTCCATCACTACTGATGCTCTCTGTTTACCGATCATCTCATACATGTTCAACACATTACAGATCTTTCTCCTGACTGCGGCCTGGCTGGCCGTCATACTTGGGCAACCAGGCTGTGTTAGAGACATATGGCAGTGAGATTGGCATTATCGGGGCTACTGGTGCACGTGCCGACATCGCGCTGCCGGGTGGATTGGCAACTGCGGGCCCAGTGGGTTGTACATTTGGGCCCCACTTGCATCGGCGGGTGGGTTTACATGAGGGGGTCGCTGCATTGTTTGCATCTGGGGCACTCATTCTCGCTCCCCCCTAGTGAATCATTGCCAGTCTCTGAAAAGCGAAAGTACGTAGTCGGCTCCGCAGGCTGGGAGTGGAGCACCTCAGGTATTTCCGGATCAAGCTGCTGCACTCAGCGGTTCTTGGCAGAACGTGGGGTAGGCCCTATCTTTGCACCCTTGCAGCCGTAACGCCCTCTTTCTTTCTCTGTGGCGCAGCAATGGCGGCCCAGATTATCAGTTCATAAAACACAGTCTATGCACACAGTACCTGGTCATACCGGGCACAGGATCTTGTTCGTGACGCCAGAGTTGTCGGGCCCACAAGAGTCTGGGGTACTCAGATCTCTGGTGGTTGGGTGCAGGGATGTCATGGGTGGTCGGTGCCCGACTCTGTGCCCTTGGGTGACAACAAAAATGGGTATTTACAGGGATAAAAGTTAATGGATGAATGTCGTGATGCCACCTGTAGATCCGGTCATGGCACCTGCGCTCGCTGGGGTCTCCGGGGTGATGCGCGGAAGCAAAGTGTTGTAGCTCCCTACTGGTGGAGCGGGATCCCCAGGGCTGAAAGAGTATGATGGTGGAATAGGGTAGAGCAGTCGTTGTGGTGTGGGACAGGCTGGAAGGATAGACTCACACACAAGAAAGTATTTTTCTGTACCTTTTACTGGTGTTTTGCAGGTACACTTCCAGGATTGAAGGGTGCACTTTGGGATTTCCACACCAAGTGGGCTATATGCCTCCTTGTCCTGTTCCCTTGTCCTAAAGTCTGGCGTGTGTGGAACCAGGCCTGACCTTTCTTCTCTCTCACACCCGTGTTGCTGCACTGAGGGCTCTCGCTTGACTACCACTACCACTCTGCAGCTCCTGGCTCTCAAATGGTGAGTGCTGCGGGTGTCAGGAAGCTAAACCTCCGTGGTGTACTGGGATTCTCTGCTGGGACAATCTCACTCCCTTGCAGACTCAGACTCCAGTGACCAGTGTTCTCCTGGGGTGAGCCGGTATGGCTCCTCCGCCCCCCCTGTACTGTTCCTCGCCTCTGCCTTCGGTCCTCACTCTCTGGACCTTCACACTAGCTCTGGCGGTGCATTAGTTTCGGGCCTAGCACGGCTCCGGTAACCAGTTTTGTTCACTAGACTATGAGCTGATCTTCACAGTTCTAGCGACTGCACACTCTGTCTAACCCCGCCCCCAGCACCTGTATTTATAGGGGATCTGGCATAACAGCAACCAGTGGGGCTCTCCCTACAGGCCTGGAGTGGAAGATGTTGGGTGTATGTGAGTACCAGATGTGGAAATCCCTTAGTGTACTAGTTGGTTGTGTGGCTTAAATACAAAATCTCCATATGGTATATAATGAGGAGCTACTAGGCTTCTTCCTAGTTTCACTCAGCTCTTAATCGAGGCTCCACGGACTCCAATTGCATATTCAAATTTCCTGGGGGCAATGCATCATGGATTTCACTGTGTTTGAGCGCTTTAGCTGGCTGCCCGCAGTGTTTTCCTTGACTGGTCTTCCTGAGATCAGTGAGTGCTTTGTGATGTTGGTCTACCAGGCATTTCTCCCACTCCACACTGATGAGGGGCAATACCCTGAAACAGCTGTCTGTGGATGGATACCTGGCTCTGTTAATTCCCTTGTCATATCCTTAACTCGTAACTAAATGGGATATTGACTAAAAGGGCCACTTATTATGGTGGTTATGGTGGTCTCCGCAAGGATTCCACCCCCAGGGCTAGGTCCTTCCCTGGAGGGATATCTGGCTAGTCCTGTGTTTAAGACTCTTAATCGAGGCTCCACGGACTCCATCAACACAAACAATCAATCATCGAAAAAGGAGAAAAAAGTGGAGCCATAACTGCTTCTTAGAAATGCATATAAAGACATATTTTATTTATAGTGAGATGAGACAACATTAAACACAAGTGTGTTGGAATTCAGGTGATAAAATCAATTAGCGCATAAACAAGGTAATCATACATTTCCATTGGTATACATGATTCGGCATGATACATAATGTATTTTCAATACAGAACAACAGCATCCCTCTGGGTGAATATTTTAAAAAGGCTGATATAATTGATCCTAAGTTCACAGACTAATTTGCCCAACTGCATAAGCAGGACTTCAAAAGTTATATGCAAAATTAATTACCTGTAGGGGAATTCTGTGCAAAGGTAATACCAATTATAACACGTCACAGGACTAATTGTTCACCTGCAAAGGCAGGTTTCCACCCAAGTATTCAAAAGTATAGAGAACACAATGCTCATTTCATGATCCCATATTATTGCAGTCATACCATAAAGTGCAAGTGCTAGGGAAAGAGGAAAGGATCCCCCTGTGACCGGACTCCTAACGTACGTTGCCGAATCATGTATACCAATGGAAATGTATGATTACCTTGTGTTTATGTGCTAATTGATTTTGTCACCTGAATTCCGATGTTTAGTGTTGTTTCAGCTCACTATAAATAAAATATGTCTTTATATGCATTTTTAAGAATCAGTTATGGCTCCACTTTGTTCTCCATTTACGATGATTGGTTCTGTGGCTTACCTGGCACAGGGCGCCACACTAGCGTAAATAGTTTTGGTAAGTAGTTTTGGGCAGATGCAATACAAAAGTGTTTTCTCTGCTGTGTGGCGGTACTTTTCAAAAGAACACTGAAGTACAGCTGCATAGTAAAACAGTGGTACTAGCGTCAATAGTTTTGGTAACTAGTTTTGGGCAGATGCAATACAAAAGTGTTTTCTGCGCTGTGTGGCGGTACTTTTAAAAGAACACTGAAGTACAGCTACGTAGTCAAACTGTGGTACTAGCGCAAATAGTTTTGGTAAGTAGTTTTGGGCGGTTCCATGATAATTGTGTACAAGATAATTGTGTACGGACAATTGTGTACAGACAATTGTGTACAGGCCAATTGTGTCCAAGGACAATTGTGTACAAGGACAATTGTGTACAGGGCAATTGTGTACAAGGCAATTGTGTACAAGGCAATTGTGTACGGACAATTGTGTACAAGGCAATTGTGTACGGACAATTGTGTACAAGGCAATTGTGTACGGACAATTGTGTACAAGGCAATTGTGTACAGACAATTGTGTACAAGGCAATTGTGTACGGACAATTGTGTACAAGGCAATTGTGTACGGACAATTGTGTACAAGGCAATTGTGTACGGACAATTGTGTACAAGGCAATTGTGTACGGACAATTGTGTACAGACAATTGTGTACAAGTGTGTACAAGGCAATTGTGTACGGACAATTGTGTACAACGCAATTGTGTACGGACAAGTGTGTACGGACGATTATTTACAGACAAGTATAGGGAAAACAAAAAATTAAACGTCCAAAAAAAGGAAATACTTTATTCATCATTGATTTTAACGTAAGATTGCTTATTGAATAACAGTTTCAAAGCTTCTTCTATTCTTATTCTACAAATATTGCTGGTCTTGTCTATCGTGCCTGCATGTTGCTGATCGCTCGTAGATACCGCAGCTTGTCTCCTTGATTGTGATAATCAGCCACTTTCACACGCAGTCGTTCAGCTAGCTGGACATACTTGCTTCGTGGATGCTCAACATTCAGTACCTCAGCATTCTGGGCTGTAAGTCTATGAATTGCCATGTCACTAATGAGTCCGTTGAACAGTTTCCACACGGTAGGATGAGCACAAAGAAAGAGTGCTTGTAAGGCGTTATGAAACCCCTCGCAGCAATTCGTGGTCTTGGGGGCAGAGGCCAAAGCGTCAGCATAATGATTCCAGACCTCTGGAGTAAACCTTGCGTTTCGAAAGCGTCCACCTACTCCTGGCCCCCTAACGTAGGTATGCTCAAAGTAGGAGAGGAGCTGATTGGTAGCATCATCATCAGGGAAGATTTGGGCTAGTTCGTCATACCTTGCACTTACTTCGGCTGGTGGGACAAACGCCAAGGAGGCCAAAGATTTTACCTTGAGATTGAACTCTCCATCCTCAGCCTCAAATTCAGCCTTTAGGCCCAGCTCATTGACCTTTCGAATAATGGACTGGCTCAGATGAAAGAAGCAGCCAGAAATCGCTGCAGCTGGAAACTCATCTTGGAAAGCTGACATTGCTGCCATCTCAAAGTCAAGAAGAATTTTCTGGGGATTTGCACCTGGCATCAACCCTTTGAGCGCCGTGATCATTCGACGATAGGTTGGACCAGTCTTGTTTGGCAGCAGGCAGTAGATCAGGGGAGGATAGGAGTTGCCGACTTTTGCATGGAGAGAATACAGCTGAAAGAACATGGTTGGCACCACCTTGAACGTTCCATCGCCAAACCATGTCTCTCCTCTTTCGAAATAAGGCAACAGTTCATTGCTACCAATGGCAAGAATCCTGTGGGGGTCATCTCTTGCAGAGTCATATAAAATGATGTCGCTGTATTCCTGGGGGATAGCAAAATTGATGCTTTGAGGAGGAGTCAGCATGGTGTTTGCTCGCTGCCTGACCCGACGTGTATTTCGCTCAACGTCACTTCGCTTGGGCATTCGAGACAACACGTCATCAGACCTGTCTCGAAGAACCTGTCCAACAATGCTTCTAGTAGATGCTTGAGAGCTGATTGCTTCTTGCCTCAGAGCAGCCATTGTAGCTCTGGCTTCAGCTTGAACTGGATCTGCAGAGTGACTGTGCTCAGTCGGCTGTTTAACAATCGCGGCTCCAGATGTGTGCATGCGTGCGGGACACTTGAATTTGTTGACTTGCCTGCACCGCCATTCTTTGATGCTGTCATCACGTGTCCTGTGCAGGATATACTCGTGTCCCCCAAGCCTAAGGACATCTTTGTCTTTTTCAGACTTGCTCATAGTAAAAGTCATGGTGAAAGTTGCAAGGGGTTGTCCGTACACAATTGCCTTGTACACAATTGTCCGTACACAATTGCCTTGTACACAATTGTCCGTACACAATTGTCCGTACACAATTGCCTTGTACACAATTGTCCGTACACAATTGCCTTGTACACAATTGTCCGTACACAATTGCCTTGTACACAATTGTCCGTACACAATTGTCCGTACACAATTGCCTTGTACACACTTGTACACAATTGTCTGTACACAATTGTCCGTACACAATTGTCCGTACACAATTGCCTTGTACACAATTGTCCGTACACAATTGTCCGTACACAATTGCCTTGTACACACTTGTACACAATTGTCTGTACACAATTGTCCGTACACAATTGTCCGTACACAATTGCCTTGTACACAATTGTCCGTACACAATTGCCTTGTACACAATTGTCCGTACACAATTGCCTTGTACACACTTGTACACAATTGTCTGTACACAATTGTCCGTACACAATTGTCCGTACACAATTGCCTTGTACACAATTGTCCGTACACAATTGCCTTGTACACAATTGTCCGTACACAATTGCCTTGTACACAATTGTCCGTACACAATTGCCTTGTACACAATTGTCCGTACACAATTGTCCGTACACAATTGCCTTGTACACACTTGTACACAATTGTCTGTACACAATTGTCCGTACACAATTGTCCGTACACAATTGCCTTGTACACAATTGTCCGTACACAATTGTCCGTACACAATTGCCTTGTACACACTTGTACACAATTGTCTGTACACAATTGTCCGTACACAATTGTCCGTACACAATTGCCTTGTACACAATTGTCCGTACACAATTGCCTTGTACACAATTGTCCGTACACAATTGCCTTGTACACACTTGTACACAATTGTCTGTACACAATTGTCCGTACACAATTGTCCGTACACAATTGCCTTGTACACAATTGTCCGTACACAATTGCCTTGTACACAATTGTCCGTACACAATTGCCTTGTACACAATTGTCCGTACACAATTGCCTTGTACACAATTGCCTTGTACACAATTGCCCTGTACACAATTGTCATTGTACACAATTGTCCTTGGACACAATTGGCCTGTACACAATTGTCTGTACACAATTGTCCGTACACAATTATCTTGTACACAATTGTCCTGTCACCGTTTTGGGCAGATGCAATACAAAAGTGTTTTCTCTGCTGTGTGGCGGTACTTTTCAAAAGAACACTAAAGTACAGCTACGTAGTAAAACAGTGGTACTAGCGTAAATAATAATAATAATAATAATAAAGCTTTATTTATATAGCGCCAACATATTCCGCAGCGCTTTACAATGTAGGGTTAGCGTACAGAAAATATACAGTAAGTAATTACAATAGAGAACAAATAAAGTACAATCATTGGATACAAAAACAATAGGCATAGAATCAATGTGGAAAAAAAATACAATAAATAAAGCAAGAAATGAAGGTGACCCTGCTCAAAAGAGCTTACAATCTACAACGGGATAGGGGTTGTACAAGGTGCTGGGGCTTATTGCACTGGTGGTCCAGGCATCTTGAGGAAATGGGGTATAGGGCTAAGCTTACATGAATGGTCATCAGTCTGTGTAGACCTTTATGGTTTGGTGGAGTTTGTAGAAGAATAATGTCCAGAGGATAGCCCATTCACTGTCTACAGTACAATGGACATGTTAGGGAGTATGATAGGCCGCCTTAAAAAGATGCGTCTTTAGGGATCGTCTGAAGCCATGCAAGTTGTGGATAGTCCTGATTTCTTTGGGTAAAGCATTCCAGAGGTTTGGTGCAGCTCTGGAAAAGTCTTGGAGCCGGGAGTGGGAGGATCGGATTAGTGCAGATGTTAGTTGAAGGTCATTTGAGGAACGTAGAGAGCGGGTGGGGTGATAGACAGAGATGAGGGAGGAGAGGTAGGGGGGAGCTGCACTGTGAAGAGCTTTGTGGGTGAGAACAAGCAATTTGAATTTGATCCTGTAGTATACGGGCAGCCAGTGCAATGACTGGCACAGAGCAGAGGCATCTGAGTAACGATTGGCCAGATGGGTGATCCTGGCTGCTGCATTAAGGATGGACTGGAGAGGAGAAAGTCTGGTGAGGGGGAGGCCGCTTAATAGAGAGTTGCAATAGTCAAGGCGGGAATGGATTAGGGCCACGGTGAGGGTTTTTGTTGTTTCCAGGGTGAGAAAGGGGCGGACTCTAGAGATATTCTTCAGGTGTAAGCGACAGGAGCGGACGAGAGATTGCGTGTGGGAGGAGAAGGAGAGATCGGTGTCAAATATAACACCCAGACAGCGAGCTTGCTGTCTAGGCGTTATCGTGGTGCCGCACACTGAGAGAGAGATGTCCGATTTAGGGAGGTTAGTGGATGGGGGGAGCAGAAGAAGTTCAGTTTTGGAAAGGTTTAGTTTCAAATAGAGAGTGGACATGATATTGGAAACTGCAGCTAGACAGTCATTGGTGTTCTTTACTACCGCAGGGGTAAGGTCAGAGGCTGAAGTGTATAGTTGAGTGTCATCAGCATAAAGATGGTACTGGAAGCCAAATCTGCTGATGGTCTGTCCAATCGGGCCGTGTAGAGAGAGAAGAGGAGAGGGCCAAGGACTGAACCCTGAGGGACCCCAATAGTGAGGGGAAGAGGGGGGGAAGTGGAGCCAGCAAAAGATACACTGAAAGAGCGGTCAGAAAGATAGGAGGAGAGCCAGGAGAGAGCAGTGTCCTTTATGCCAATGGAGTGCAGCATAGAGAGTAGGAGCTGATGGTCGACAGTGTCAAAAGCTGCAGAGAGATCAAGGAGAATAAGCAGAGAGTGGTCACCATTACGTTTTGCTGTCAGAAGGTCATTGGTCACTTTGATGAGGGCAGTTTCTGTGGAGTGAAGGGGGCGGAAACCAGACTGTAATGGATCTAGAAGAGAGTGAGCGGAGAGGTAATGGGTGAGGCGGGAATAGACCAGGCGCTCCAAGAGTTTAGAGATGAAGGGGAGATTGGAGACTGGTCTGTAGTTATTTGTGCAGGTTGGGTCGAGAGTGGTTTTCTTTAATAATGGAGTAATGATCGAGTGTTTGAAGGAGGAGGGGAAAATGCCAGAAGAGAGGGAGAGATTGAAGATTTTGGTTAGATGAGTGGTGACGACTGGAGAGAGGGACTGGAGCAGGTGTGAGGGAATGGGGTCGGTAGTGCATGTGGTGGGACGAGAGGAAGATAGGAGCCTGGAGACTTCTTCTTCTGTGACTGGGTCAAATGTGGAAAGTGAACCGGAGGGGATGTGAGGAAGAATGGGGGTGGCAGTGCTTGGAGGCTGAGAGCTGATTTCCTGGCGGATGTTGTCTATTTTATCCATGAAGTAGGAAGCCAGGTCATCAGCACAGAGGTCGGTGATGGGGGCCTGCACTTTCGGACTGAGGAGAGAGTGAAAGGTGTCAAAGAGTTTTTTTGGATTGTTGGATAGTGAGGAGACCAGGGTGGTGAAGTAGGTCTGTTTGGCAAGGTGAAGGGCAGAGTTGTAGGTTTTGAGCATGAATTTATAGTGGATGAAGTCTCCTGGTGAGCGAGTTTTCCTCCATAGGCGTTCAGCACTCCTGGAGCATCGCTGGAGGAATCGGGTTTGTGATGTGAGCCAGGGCTGTTTTGTTCTCTGTTTGGAGGTTCTGCGGGTGAGGGGCGCTACTTGGTCCAGGGAGCTTCTGAGAGAGTCATTGTAGTGATTTACTGCCTGATCTGGAGAAGAGATTGAAGAGATTGGGGACAGAGATGAGATGAGGGAGTCTGTGAGTGCTTGAGGGTTAATGGCCTGTAGATTTCTGGATGTGTGATAGGTAGGCTTGGGCTGTGTTGGCCGAGGGTTAGTGAGTGAGAAGGAAAGAATGTTGTGGTCAGAGAGTAGAGTTGAGTTATCCAAGGGGGAGGATGAGCAGAGCCGGGTAAAGACAAGGTCAAGGGTGTTACCGTTTTCGTGTGTCTTAGAGGTTGAGAGCTGTGATAGGCCAAGAGAGGTAGTTAGAGATAGGAGCTGGGATGCAGATGGGGAGATGGGGCTGTTTATGGGAATGTTAAAGTCTCCCAGAATAAGGGTTGGTAAATCTGAGGACATGAAATGCGGGAGCCAGGCGGAGAAATGGTCGAGGAACTGGGTGGGTGACCCTGGGGGGCGGTATACCACTGCTACTTTGAGGGGGAGGGGATGGAATAGCCTAATGGTATGGACCTCAAAAGAAGGGAATGAGAGTGATGGGGCTGGAGGAATGACCTGGAAAGTACATTGTGGGGACAGGAGGAGGCCGACTCCACCGCCACGTCTGTTCCCAGGTCTAGGGGAGTGAGAGAAGTGTAAGCCGCCGTAAGAAATAGCAGCAGGGGAAGCAGTGTCTGAATCCTGGATCCAGGTTTCTGTGAGGGCCAGCAGGTTAAGAGAGTTGGTAAGAAAGTAATTGTGAATGAAAGGAAGTTTGTTGCATACAGACCGTGGATTCCAGAGAGCGCAATTAAAAGAGGGAGGTGAAGGTGTGCAGGTGATATTAATAAGGTTAGTGGGGTTTCTGTGTGAGGTGGGAGAGGGGTTGAAGTTAGCAGATGGCGGACCAGGGTTGGGAGAGATATCACCTGAGAGGAGCAGCAGTAAAAAGAGAAAGAGCAGATAGTTTTTGGGATTAGGACATGATTTATTATGACAAGCTTTGGAATATGATGGGCTGAGAGTCTTCAGTAAACTGAAGATAGCATGGGAGCTGTACATAGAGTAGGGCAGGAGAGAGGGGCTGATGTGAATGAGTGGTGATGGAGGGGGGATGGGGTGATAAAAGTTGGTGGCGAGAGCACATAAGAAAACAAACAGTGAAATACAAGACATGGTAAAGATTAGTAGTGAATGGAGTTATGCACAGTGTTTGAGTGTCCCTCTATGTCATTGTCTTCCAGCAAGAGCGCATAGAACAATAGATATTGAAGTAAAGGACATGGTGATAGGGAAAGGAAAAGAAGTTTTTTTTTTTTTTTCTCTCCCTGTTAAATAGAGTGGCTTACCTGACTCCTGCCCTGACTAACTGCCATGAAATAACTGCATCCACTTAGCATTCAATGCCACATTGCATGAGATGCCACACGTGTCTGACCCCCCACACGTGTACCCCTTAAGAATGAGCTAAATTTATAGGAGACACTATCAGAATAAGGTGAGGGGGCTTGTGGGAGGAAACATGGTATCAGGTAATTAGCAGCTACAAGGAACAGCAGGGGTGCAAGAGGATGAAAGGGCAAGACTCCCTCCACACTATAACACCTCCAACAGATAACTATTACAATCTGCCAAATTGTCATATACTGGTGAGTGAGTAATGTAATGCATAGAGATGACACGGGAAGCTTAACAATAAGTGCAGTGTTGGAATATTACCATGAGACTATAAGTCAAGCTGATATTGCTATGGCGATCATTACAGCAATCACAGGTATATTAACATGCACTGTTACAATGGCTTGGGTGAAAATAGATGACAGCAAGCAGTGTTGGAATATTACCATGAGACTATAAGTCAAGCTGATATTGCTATGGCGATCATTACAGCAATCACAGGTATATTAACATGCACTGTTACAATGGCTTGGGTGAAAATAGATGACAGCAAGCAGTGTTGGAATATTACCATGAGACTATAAGTCAAGCTGATATTGCTATGGCGATCATTACAGCAATCACAGGTATATTAGTTTAGGTAACTAGTTTTGGGCAGATGCAATACATAAGTGTTTTCTGTGCTGTGTGGCGGTACTTTTCAAAACAATACTGAAGTACAGCTACGTAAACAAACTGTGGTACTAGCGTCAATAGTTTTGGTAAGTAGTTTTGGGCAGATGCAATACAAAAGTGTTTTCTGGGCTGTGTGGCGGTACTTTTCAAAAGAACACTAACGTACAGCTACATAGTAAAACAGTGGTACTAGAGTAAATAGTTTAGGTAACTAGTTTTGGGCAGATGCAATACAAAAGTGTTTTCTGCGCTATGTGGCGGTACTTTTTAAAAGAACACTGAAGTACAGCTACGTAGTAAAAGAGTGGTACTAGCGTAAATAGTTTAGGTAACTAGTTTTGGGCAGATGCAATGCAAAAGTGTTTTTTGCGCTGTGTGATGGTACTTTTCAAAAGAACACTGAAGTACAGCTATGTAGTCAAACTATGGTACTAGCGTCAATAGTTTTGGTAACTAGTTTTAGGCAGATGAAATACAAAAGTGTTTTCTGTGCTGTGTGGCGGTACTTTTCAAAAGAACACTGAAGTACAGCTGCCTAGTCAAACTATGGCCATGTTCTTACTCACCTGCGTTTTTGGCATTCTCTGCGTTTTTCTGCAGTTTTCCAAAAACGCAGGTGCGTTAACGCAGGGTACATTTGAGTGTACATGAGTTTTTCAGCTCCACTTGCGTTTTTTTCCCCCAGTGCAAAAAACGCTGCATGCAGCGTTTTTTGGGTGCTGGAAAAAAACGCAGGTGTTGTTTCCAAAAACGCATGCGTTTTTTTAACATGGGCCCCTATGGGAAACGCATGCGTTAACGCAGGGCACATATAGACACCTGCGTTAACGCATGCGTTTCCCATAGGGCCCCATGTTATAAAAACGAATGTGTTTTCTAAAAAATGCATGCGTTTCTATAACATGGGGCCCTATGGGAAACGCATGCGTTTTTAAATGGCACATTTATGCACCCTGCGTTAACGCTTGCGTTTTTGCCTGCGTTTTTGAGGAAAAAGTGACAAAGTCCAAAAAGGCTGTATTTCCTTTCAGACACACAAGAGACATTTTTTAGCACTCCTAAAAAAATGCATGTGGTTTTAGGAATGCTAAAAAAAATGCAAATTGTGTGTGAACAATGCCTATGGTACTAGCATCAATAGTTTTGGTGACTAGTTTTGGGCAGATGAAATATAAAAGTGTTTTCTGTGCTGTGTGGTGGTATTTTTCAAAAGAACACTGCAGTACAGCTACCTAGTCAAACTGTGTTAGTAACCTAAAAGGATTTGCTTGGCTACATACACTAAAAAATGGCTATTACAGACAGGCGGTGTAGCTTTCTTCACAACAGTGCTATACCAATGCCTGTCACACTGCTACTAGCCAATATGGATTGACTTGGCTACATGCAGTAAAAAATGGCTATTACAGACAGACGGTGTAGCTTTCTTCACAACAGTGCTACACGAATGCCTGTCCAATAGAGTTTTTATCAGGCTATTTGCGATCCCAGAGGTCTATGATCCAAAACTTCTTGTAATCCATAAAAGGTTTTTATTATTTCTCAAGGAGAGCTTTTCTTGATAAATAATAAAAAACCTTTTATGGATTACAAGACGTTTTGGATCATAGACCTCTGGGAGTGCAACTAGCTTGGTAAAAAGCATTATTGGATATATATTCCTATGGTAACTCGGTCTGAGCTACATACTAGCTACCAGGGATTTGCAGCATACCAAATACTGAGGATATCTACTCCTGGATACTTACTGGTCCCTAGTGACCGATACGCAAGTTAACAAGACCTAAAAAAGGTGAGTGCCATCTAAATCCACCTACGATCCAATTATACATTTACATTTAGATCGGTGCGCTTTCTTCATTTTCTTTCCTTCTACCAGAAACACCAATGCCTGTCACATTGCTAGTAGCCACAAAGTATTTACTGGGCTACATGCAGTAAAAAGTAGCTATTACAGACTGGCAGTGTAGCTTTCTTCACAACAGTGCTACACCAATGCCTGTCACAATGCTACTAGCCAAAAAGGATTTACTGGGCTAGAAGCAGTAAAAAGTGGCTATTACAGACAGGCGGTGTAGCTTTCTTCACAACAGTGCTACACCAATGCATGTCACACTGCTAGTGGTCACAAAGTATTTACTGGGCTAGATTTTGCCAGTTGCGGTAAAAAACACTTGCACAGCACTGGAAAAAAATGCTTTCAAACCCTCAAAAGGGCTGTTTTTGGAAGTAGTCCCTAAACCTATCAACTATCTATCTAACTTGGAATTGAATCGCTATCTAACTAGCTTTCCGTGTACAGACCTGCCTGGCAAAACATCCTTTTAAGCCCTCAAAAGGGCTGTTCTTGGAAGTAAACCCTAAACCTATCAACTATCTCTCTATCTAACTTTAATTAGCTGTAATTGAATCAATATTTAACTTGCTTGCTCTGTTGTTAGCACAGGAGCAGCGGTGCCGTCTGACAACGGGGCTGCAGCACTGCGGAAATGGCGATCAGTGTAAAATGACCGAATTTTATCAATGACACAGATCCTTGTGTGAAAAAAGTGCACTTTGCCATATGCATGCTGTTAGGCTGACAGACCGGACCACCCACAGTAAGTAAGCGGCAAAGTGAAAAAAATGCAGATCTGCATTATTTCAGCACACACGTCTCCACAGCCCCCCTCCCACCCGCTATTTATTCCTAGACACTGAAACTCATAATTACGTTCATCAAAAGCATTACAGTGAAAAGTCAGTAATACTTTTTGTGAACGAAGCGTTATCGAACAGAAACTTGAATTACCGGATATTTAGCAAATTGTTCGAATTCGACAAATGATTCGAAAATAGCCCAAAACAGGTTGAATTTGAAATTGGCGAACAATTCTAATCGAACATGGCTCATCTCTAGACAAGATAAAGATTCCCAGGACAGATCAGGACTACAAGATCCCAGGTAACTTCAGTTGCACCACAAGCAATGTAGTGTATTTAATTATATGTACCAAATGTCTAACAGGTGGCATGTACGTAGGGGAGACCGGACTACAATTTAGAACAGGAATGAATTCTCATCGCCACACAATAAAAGAAAGGCGTATGGACTAGAGATGAGCCACCACCCTAGTGTTCGAATATGATTTGTCGAATTGGGGGTGTGTTCGTCGAATGTTCGTCGATTGTTCGTCAAACATTGTCGAACACCGTCGAAAACAATGGCAGGCAAACACAAACACATACAAACACATAGAAAACACCTTCAAAGGTGTCCAACAGCTGAGAAACTACTCAGAAGACACAACAAACACATGGAAAAGTGACAAGTACATATAAAAATGGGAAAAGAAAAGAGCTGGATGAGTAAAAGGAGGAGGAGACACAGACATAGGCATGTCATGACCTTCTAAAATCATGTAAAACACAGCAAGGGGACTCCAACAAGAGTCTCCATTTTTTCAAAAAATTGGGGCACAGACACCACTTAAGTGGCATCAATTGCGCCAGAGTTGCAAGCTAAAATTGTTTGTTGTCCACAAGCCTTTAGTCTCCCCAGGATGACACGGGGGTAGAAAAGTCCTTGCGGATCCATGACTTGTTCATCTTGATGAACGTTAGTCTGTCTACATTCTCACTGGACAGCCACGTGCACTTACCTGTCAACACACCACCAGCAGTGCTGAAGACACGTTCAGAGAGAACGCTGGCTGCGGGGCACAACAAGATCTCCAAGGCGGGAGTGGCAAGCTCAGGCCATTTTTCTAAATTGGAAGCCCAAAATGAGCAAGGGTCCTGTTCCACAGTCATGGCATCGATGTTCACTTGGAGATACTGGTAAGGTTTCAGTGATGACTCAACAGTCCCACTGTCGGCAAGTTAGAACTGTGAGATTCACTACGTGGACCACTAGTGTTTTGTGGAAAAGCAGATCTAAGATTATGTAACAGCCTCTGCTGATACTCCTGCATGCGTGAATCTGTGGAGCCCACTGGGACGGGGTACTCTGTACCGGACCGGGTTTGCTGCTGGGGCTGTCACGGAGGGCCTGGTCCTGACTGTGTCCCGGGTTCCACAAGCAAAAGGGGATATTTACAAGGGATAAATGTCTGTCGTGACGCCACCCACGGTGTGTGTGGTCAGTAATGGGACCACCGCTGCTACAGAACCTCCGGGGATGATGATGATGTTAGGCAGCTTAGAGGCTGGTTCCCCGGGGCAGTGATTATTATAGTCTATGGTGGATGTGATAATAATGGATTGATAGTGGAGACGGATTGAAGGAACACACACTCACGTTTCTGTAGTTTCCAAAGCTTTACTGCAGATGTTGTAGCAGATTGTCCACAGAGTCTGTACTGGGGCCGGGTTGCTCCCACCCTGTCCGGGTCCTCAGCTTCCTCCTGCTGAGCTGTGTGTGTGTGGCCCTACTGCTGCTTCTAGCTGAGCTGCTGGCACTGTCTCTCTCCTCACCGGTACCCCTTGGCTAGGCAACTTGAGTCTTCCATGTGCTGCTGACCCCGCCGTGTTGCTTCACTCTGGTACAGTGTCGATCTAGAAACTCGACTATACCTGTATTTACTTGCTGTGTGTGTCAGTCTCGGATCCGGTGTCTGTTCTGTGCACTCCTCTGGGGCGAGTGGTGGTGGCACTCAATCTTCCAGATGTGTTTCTCTGTCTTCAATTCTCCTTCCCTCAGACCCTGGCTAGGGCTGGAATCGATGAGCGGACGGTAGAGAAGCCTGACGCAGCTCCTTTACACTACAGTCTCCCTCAGTTCTCCCAGGAACTGGACTCTTCACGGTACTACCTTGTACTGGACTAACTAACTACTTCCTCTTGACCCGGAGTATATAAGGGAGCTGCTTTAGCTCCCCCTTCTGGCCCAGAGGTGCTAGTGTCAGTGTTTTGTGGGGAGGGAACCCGTGTGATGTTACTGTGGCACATTAACCCCTGTGGTGCCACAAATCCCTTTCTATGGCAGTATGTATTTCGCCAAATTTACTCTTGTACCGGGGATCTAAGAATGTGGCAACCCAGTAGTCGGCATCACTTAGAATTCTGACAATCCCAGGGTTATGTCTCAGGTAGTTCAGCAAGAAGGCACTCATGTGTCTTGCGCATCCAGGAGGACCAAGTCGTTGTTGTGTTGGTAGCGGCGAGGTAAGTATCATGCTTCCTTCCTCTGCCCTCTCCCCCTAACCTCTCACAACAGAAATGTGATCAAGGTCTCCCTCATCTGCTGAGTCTTCCATGCCCATCGCCAGTTCGTCCTCCACTTCTTCCTTGGCTCCTGCACCTTCCTGAACAGTTTGGCTGCTACCATGCGCCCTCGTTAATCTCTCTCCCCCACCCTCCCATGCCTGCCGCCTTGGTGCTGCCGACCATCTGGACCTTGGAGATGTTGTTATCCCTTCTGCATATGGCTCATCCTGTACTTCCTATTTCTCAATATTTTTATTGAAATTTCTTTAGGAAAAGGGTAGGGTGGTAAATATATAGGGTAGTATGTAGGAGATAAATTACATATTACAGACATACAGGCACACAGGAATACAGGAACATTGGGGTAGTCATACAGTTGGGTAATATAAGTATATGAGTATATCGATACAAAAGCAAAATACAAAAAAAAAGAAAACAAATAACCAATATAAGCTATTCTTATTTAACGGCAGTTAAGATATTAACTGTGGTTCGGCTAGATTTATTCGAACCTGAACACAAAATTGGATTGTTATGTTAGATCTGCATTCATACTTAAAGGGAGAAAATCAGATGCAATTTCCGAGAGACATCTATAAATTGATGAAGTGGAGATGTTAGGTTGTGAGGTTAACGTCAATGGACCTAGTGAGATGATTTAAAGATTGTGATGAGATCCAGGGCTCCCAATTTGAAAAATATTTGTTATATGAATTATTTCTAACCGCATAATTGAATTCGTATGTGCAGTGGGAGGACATTCGGTCAATTAGTTCCAGGATTGTAGGAGACGTTGTAGTCTTCCATCTAGCAGCTAGAAGGACCTTAGCGGTTAATAAAATTTGGTTGATGATAAATCTAAGGTTATGAGGTATGTTTGAAATTCCTAATGAGAGGAGAGCCATTTGAGGAGTAAGTGTGATCTTCATATTGGTGGTTTTAAATATTAAATCATGAATCTCGGTCCAGAACCCCAGAATCTTCGGACATTTCCAAAAAATATGGGAAAGTGTCCCAGTATGAGTACACTCTCTCCAACAAGTCGGGGATATAGTATTATCCATGGGATTCAATTTTGATGGGGTCCAATACCATCTGGCCAAGAGCTTGAAGTAGGATTCTTGTATTGAGGCACAAAAAGTGTGTGAATACGAGAGGTTAATTGCCAAAGACAATTCATCAAGATCTATAGTGGAGTTTAATTCATTCTCCCATGCATTAATATATGATAATTTTTGGAGAGCTAAGTCTTCGTTCAGAAGTCTATAAATATAGTTAGTTGACCACAATGAAATTTTGTTTGGGTTATCAAATAATTCAGATATGGGTTTGGATAAGGAAAAGTGGGAGAGTGAGAAGGACGAGGAGGAATTTATTAACCTCCAGATTGTTCTATCCTTCCAAGTTAGTTTGAATTGCTCCTCTAGAGATCTGAAATCGGTCAGTCTATCATCAGTACATAAGTTATCAACATAATGTATTCCTCTTTCAATCCAGGGGGTTATGTTTATTCCAGGGATAATGAGATTTAAAGTTTCGAGAGGGATACGTTTAGGCGTTGAGCATGTGGATGTAGAAATAGTTTTTTGATGTAGGTATTTCCATGCAGAAATGGTGGCATGGATAGTTGGTGGGAGAGTAGAAATTTTTGTTGGCTTATGAAGGTAAGCCGCTATTAAGGCTGGAAGCGAGGAGGTGTTGGACAAGTCTCTTTCAATAGATGTCCATAGGATAGAGCCACTGGTATCTCTGAACCAACTCTGAGATAGTTTTATGATTGAAGCAAGGTAGTAATTGTAGAGGTTTGGTATTCCCAAGCCTCCTCTTTTCTTATGTCTTTCTAAGGTGAAAGCTGAGATCCTGGATCGTCCATTGCTCCAGATGAATTTCCTAAGTAGTTTTTGGAGTTTATTGAACCAGAATTTAGGAATCCGGAGGGGAATAGCTCTGGTTAAGTATATGAATTTAGGGAAAGTTTTCATCTTAAAGGCTACCACTTTACCTGTCCAAGATAGCTGAAGTTTAGATAGGTCAGATAAATCTTCTTGAAAGGAATTGAGTAAATTGGTGAAGTTAGTTTTGATTAGGTCGGAGAATGGTTTTGTCAGGCAGATACCCAAATAAGAAATTTTATCTTCCCTCCATAAGAATGGAAAGAGTTTTTTCAGGTATTTTAAAAAGGTTGTGTCCATATTATAGTGAAGAGCTTGTGATTTTTTGGAGTTTATTTTATAATGGGATATTTTTGCAAACGTTTCTATGGTGGAAGAGGTGTGGTGAAGAGATTTAAGTGGAGTAGTGAGTGATAGTAAGATGTCGTCTGCGAATAAAGTGATTTTGTGATCTTGTGATTTCATGTGGATACCTCTAATTTCTTTATTTTGCCTAATTGCTGCGGCTAGGGGTTCAATTGAAAGTGCGAATAGGAGAGGGGAAAGGGGGCATCCCTGTCTGGTACCGTTGGATAGTATTATCTTTCTAGATAAAGTGTTGTTTGAATAGATCTTAGCTGATGGATTAAGGTACATGGAAGAGATAAAATTAAATATATTACCTTTTATGCCAAATTTATTAAGAGTGTGTAGAAGAAAATTCCAATTAAGCCTGTCAAATGCCTTCTCGGCATCCAGAGCCAAGAAGACAGTCGGGACTTTTGTAAGTTCTGTGTGGGACATTAAATTAATAACTCTTCTAGTGGCATCGGATGAATTTCTATTAGGAATGAATCCTACTTGATCAGTATTAACAAGTTTATTGATATATTTTTGTAATCTGGTGGCAATCAGTTTAGCTAAGATTTTTGTGTCACTGTTCAATAAGGAAATAGGTCTATAATTTTTTGTGTCTGAATTATCACCCTTGCCTTTTGGAATGACAGCTATTGTAGCTTCTAGCATTTCTAAGGGTAAATGGCCATGAGCTGCTGTATGATTTGCCAGTCGGGCTAGATAAGGGGAAATTAGATTCGAGTATATCTTGTATAGTTCATTTTGAAGTCCATCAGGTCCAGGAGATTTCCCATTTTTTAACTTCGGGAGGAGCGTTGAGATTTCAAGGAGAGAGTAGGGTGTGTTCAATTCGTCAATTTCCGAATCGGAAAGTTTGGGTAGGTCTAATGGGTCTAGAAATTGGTTAATATCTTGTAGGGATGGTATATATGTATCAGGGTCGTCCTTGAGGTTATATAAGGATTCGTAATATTTAGCGAAAGTATTAACTATCTCTTTGGGATGGAATTTCATCTGACCTGATGCATCTTTGATTTGACAAATCCTGTTTTTCAATCTCAGTTTTTTGATTCTAGATGCAAAAAATTTTGTGGGTTTATTATCGGATTGGTAATAATTAGATTTAGATCTTTGAATCATTTTGTCATAGTCTGAGGTTAAAACAGTTCTAAGTTCAGATCTAAGTTTAAATAGGTCTTCTAGGTTATGTTTGTTGGGATTGTTAATCTGAATTTTCTCTAATGTTTGTATTTTATCTAGTAATTTTTGTGTTCTTTCCCGTTTTTGCTTGTTTAAACGTGAATTGAGTTGGATTAGTTTCCCTCTTAAGACAGCTTTGAAGGCTGACCATAGGTAGGTGATGGGCATATCTTTTGTATCATTTTCTGAGAAATAATTTTGAATGGTATTTGCAATTTCAGTTTTGTAGTGGGGATGAGAGTATAAAAAACTATTGTTCCTCCACAACTTCTCCGAATAGTTTGTTGGGGAAGAAGAAAACTCAAAGAAGATGGGAGAATGGTCTGACCACGACCTTGGGCCTATAGAAATCTTTGTAAATTTATGGAGGGAGAAGAGGTTTGAAAGTATTAGGTCAATCCTAGCGAACGAATTGTATCTACCTGAAAAGTGAGTAAACTCGATGGAGTTGGCATGGTGACACCTAAATACATCATATAATTCTGCTTTTTTTAACCATGGATTGAGAGGTTGAGTAAAGAAGCGAGATTTGGTGGAGGAGTCTAATATGGGATCCGGGACGATGTTAAAGTCCCCTACTATGATAAGTTCACCTTTTTTGTGTTTATTTATTAGTTTCATGGTTCTATTTAGAAAAGTGATGTTACTCTTATTCGGGAGGTATAAGTTGACTAGAGTGAATACTACATTGTTAATTTTACAGACTAAAATTAGGTATCTGCCATTAGGGTCTTCGAGTAACAATAGTTCTTCAAAGGTAACCGAGTTTTTGATTAAAATGGCTACACCAGCTTTTTTCTTGGGATTGGAGGAGTAGTAAAAACATTGAAAGTTTTTGTTGACATGTCTGATGGAATTAGATGAAGAGAATCTTGTCTCTTGTAAACAAACTATCTCAGAGTTTGATTCTTTGATCTGCTTCCATAGAAGATATCTGCGTTTGGGGGAATTGAGTCCATTGACGTTGTATGACATTATTTTAAGTGACATGGTTTGTCCCTTTTTGAGCATGTATGAGTCTCGGAATTGTATGGCATCTGATGTATTTTCTAATCATCATCTTATTGAGCGGAAAGTTTGAGTAGAAACTCAATGAAAACATAACAATGGTAAACAAAATGTTATGAGTAAATATACAATACTTCGGTAACAGCCTTATAAAAGAAAGTTTATACAAGACTAATTTGATCAACTATAACAAAAATAGCTTGTAGAAAGTTAGAATATTTAACAAATTCTAAAATTATGAAAGTATCAAGCAGGACCGTCCCAAAACGGAGGGTTCAATAGAACAACAGACCTCCTACGTGGGCTACAGGTACGGTCTATCAAGCCACAAAACACAAAATATTTTTCAAGACATGGATTATGAAATAGTGATATTTAGCTGGCGTAGGGTATTCATACCCTCTTTGGAATTATCGATTGAGATGGAGTTATCTTTGTAAGTAAAGATAACCTTAGCCGGATTGAAACCCCATCTGTACAGGATTCCATTTTTACGAAGGGCCTCAGTGACTTCGGCAAGATTTTTCCTTTGATTTAATGTCTCTTTTGAAAGATCTATAAGAATTTTAAGTTTTTCGAAAGGTTTGGGGAGGTTCCTGTGGGTTTTCAAGTAATTCAGGAAGCGTTCCTTGGTATGGTAAAAATGGAACCTGACTATTATGTCTCTAGGAACATCAGCTTTAATAGATGGAGGTTTAATAAGTCTATGGGCTCTCACAATAGTTAGATCCAATTCAGATACATCAGGAAGTGCAGACCTGATGATTTTTTTTATATGTGTTTGAATCTGCTCAGATTTGATGTTTTCAGATATACCTCTGAATTTTAGATTCATTCTCCTATCTCTATCCTCTAGTTCAGTAAGTTTTGCTCTTAGTGTTGAGGTTTTTGCATCAGAGACTTTCTGTTCTTTGGAGCATTGTTTGACTGAGGTATAGAGAGATTTGATGTCATTCTCATTTTTCTCTGTTCTTATCGCTATCGATGATAGTGCTCCTTCTTGAAGATCAAACCGTCTATTCATGTCTGATCTGAATTTACCAAAGATTTCTAAAAAGAAGTCTTTATTGGGAGGTTTGTCCCTATCGGGGTCTTGTCTTAATTCAGGGTTGGAGTCTGCCCGTGCACGTTGTCTCATTGGGCTAGCCGTTGGTGTTTTAGAGTCAAAGTGCTCTGACAGTGACCCCGGGTCTGAGGGACCATGTTGGGGATAAGAATATGGCTCTATTTCTTTCCGTTTTCTACCCCCTTGAGGATTGTCAGCGAATGAGGAATCTTCCATGTAGTTTTCAGCATCCTCTGACCATTGGTCTGATTTTTCAAGGGTATTGGGGGATCTCGATCTATCTCTCCTATATGTTTTTTCGGAGTTTTTACCAGGATCAGAGGGCGTAGTATTTATTTTTTCCTTTGTATTTTTTATCTTTGGATTAGGCATCGTGTTTAGTTGGTAGTTGTGAATTTTACAATGAAGGGGGTAATAGGTGTGTCTTATTTTAGGTTAGTAAACCTAAGAGGTATAAATTATGGGGGAAGGAGTGGAGGGGCAATCCCAAAAGAGTACGGTATTACCAAGATTTAGCCTATGAATAAGAAGTCAGTTCAAATAGTGCATAAGTAACAATAAGAGTCAACAAGAATTCTAGAGTTTGAGTATTGTAGAAGGGGTTAATAGTAGTAGGAATAAGAGGAATTAGAATCAGGTAGAAATTGTTTGGTTTTATAGATTGGAATATAAGGAGTATAGAGCGTAGAGAGGAGGTCAGTTAGGAAGTAGGGGTAAAAAGATGATTGGATTGAAGAGGTGTGGGGTAGATAGGGTAAGAGAAAAATGGAGGCGAGGAAGAAACTATTAGTAGATTAAGGGGAGTTGTTCTAACAAGAGGGTTAAATAGTAGGTAGATGGGAAAAGTAGGAAAAGGAGGGAAGAATTTAGAGCCGGGTTAGTAGTACAGGTTAATATAGATTATTTAGTACATAAATCTTATGATCAAGGATAAACAAAAACAAGAAAAAAAAAGGCTGGGTCAATAACTCTGTCCCAAACACAATGAGTTCAGTAACGAACCTGGACAAATAGGGTGACAAGAATATTATAGTCTGATGACTGTGGATGAGACCAAAATCGGATGTATATAGTTTCTCGTGTAGAAACAGGTAGTTGTAAGGCAGTTGAGATGATCTTCCAGAGAGCACCACTAGAGGGGGATAAAGTTCCAAGTAGGAGAAAAAATCTTTAAGAGTTTGTAGTCTTAAGTTCTTGCAGTCAGGTATATATCTGATTTATAGGTTATGAAAGAGGAGCAGAGTTTTTCAGCTTTTTATAGTAGATTAGATATATCTTGGTCTGGAGTGTTCCTAAAGAATCTGTAGATGAATAAGTCTTTTTACTAATAAAACAATGGGTGTATTTATTAGATTCCTGGGATAGTGAAAGGTATATGCTGTATAATGGTGGTCTTTCCTCCTTTCTAACAGTTCAGAGGGGTCTCAATATAGACAGTAGAGGAAAAGATAAAGTCTCCTCCTAATGTAAAGCACTGATGTAGTGCTTCCCTGTATAGGGAAGATTTAAGATTGTGGAATTCTTCCTTCTCACCTTGTGCCTGCTCCAACACTGCAGGGGTCTCAGAGAGAGCAGACCGGGGAGGTGCAGTGACAAGGCTCCAAACAATGACTGGGATCTTCTCACATAAAACTGTTATCTGCGTCTTATCTCTGGTGCCTGGGGTTATCAGCTGTGTCTCTCTCTGGTCGGCAGGATCACAGCAGCAGGCAAGGTATGACTCACCAGCCACTTTGCTGAGGAGAGCGTCAGAGAGACAAGAGGAGTGAGCAGAGGAAGGCAGGGGGTCACACTCCCCACTCAATGCACAGCTAAGATGGCGACTGGCAATGTGGAGGGGGGAGATCTCCTTCTCACCTTATCACAGGCAGGCAGATCTTGGAAGATGACAGGGTAGGATCCAGGAGTGTGGATGTCGCTGGTTCTCCTCAGATGAGTGGTGAAGCTGTGTGTAAACAGAAGGGATCCTTTCTCTGATGTTGTTGTGTCTTCTGCTTCACAGTGAGGGCCTCACCATGAGGAGAGGCAGGATGATGCTTTAGTCTTCAGATTTCAGGGTTCAGCATGATTTCTGGAACTCCATCTCAAACATCTTATGGTTAGAGATGATGAAGTTATAAATCCATGCCTGGATGACCCATCAGGGCCAGGATTTAGAATGGATTGTGTTTTAAGGGCCAGGGAGCTCCTCAGGCAGCATCCATCTTCTCAGAGCTCACGACCACGCCCCCCTCCTGTACTTCCTCACCCTCCTCTTGTCCCACCACCTGACTCCGAATACTGTTTAGAGTGTGCTCCAGCATGTAGATGACCGGAATAGTCATGCTGATAATGGCATCGTCAGCACTAAACATCTTCATCGCCATTTCAAAACTGTGCAGAAGGGTGCATAGGTCCTTGATCTGAGACCACTCCTGCAGCGTGATCTGCCCACCTCTGGATCTCGTTTGCCCGGCCTATACGTCATAACGTATTTCACCAGGGCTAAGCGGTGCTGCCACAGTCGCTGCAACATGTGCAGAGTCGAATTCCAGTGTGTTGGCACATTGCATTTCAGACGGTGAACCGGCAGGCTGAAAGATTTCTGGAGCGATGCAAGTCATTGAGCTGCGGGATGCGAATGGTGAAAGTGAGTTGTGTACTCCATTTTTTCAAATAATGCCTTTATTTATAAACAAATCATTTGCAAAAATGGTGTATGGTGACCTCTGTTTTAGATTACAATCCAAGGTTATGTTGCCAGCTATCTGCTTTACCGTAGCTAGCTATCAAAAATAGAGGGCACCCCATGTCATTTTTTTAGATTAATTATTTAGTTTTTGGCTAACTACAAGGCTAAAAACACTTTAGTGCAACATGAAAGGCACTAAAGGGTGCAAACTTCCAATATATAGGGACATGAGACATTGTATAGCTGTTTGACGTCTATTATGTATCAAAATATCTATCCTATCTATTCTTCTATCTATCAATGCATCTATGTATCTATCTATCTATGAAGAGCATGTAAAACATCATGTTAAAACCACATTACATGCGCTGTCCGTGCACAGTTTCTGTGCAATGTGTTTTTCTTGCACCCATTGACTTGTATTGGCGAGGTATGCAGCCACTTGCAGCATGCTGCGATTTGCCCCGCACACCGAATTTTGACCAGGAAAATTGTAGCAGATATGTTCTGACGTATTGATTAACATTGCTGCGAGTGCAATACGATGTTTTCTCGCATTGCACTTACAGATTTTATACGCAGACATGAACCCTTATTGACCTGGTCGCTGATATAATGTTTTGCAATGCAAGAACATTGCAATAAATTATATCTGCACCACTGACATTTCTTAGTGCTGCACAGTCTTATGTCTCTGAGATCATTCTGCTGGGTATGATCTCAGTGGCTTTCTGTATCTCAGTGCACCTGGTATTGATCAGACGCTCACCATATGGTGACACAGACAACAGAGAAGATGGAGAAATTAAGTTCTCCATACTCTGCTCACCCATATGCAGTAGAATCGGAGCACAGTGAGTGACGCTCAGTTCACGGTCGGAACAGAGTTGTCATGTCAATTGTACATAGTATCTGATTTTCTGTTGTTCTAAATGGGTGAACAAACCCATTTCTCCAGGTGTATGAGGCATCTATATATGTCTACACTGTGCACCATTAGTACTTGTAGTCCCTGCTCCTCAACTGCTTGCCATTACTCTTTTGTGTGTGGCTTCTAGGCATATGGTTGGAGGCTGTGTAGAATGGCATCATGGGCTGTACGTGGACCTGCACAGATTATTTATAAAACACAATGGGGCCGAATGGGCTGTTCGTTAAATACTGAAAGGTTAAATAATGCTCCGTGCAACATAGGTTGTACAGTATATTATCAATACATAATCAAATGATCGGACCTTCAAATCCTTGTGAGACCAGTAAGTTATGAAAATAAATAATAAAAAAATGTTTTTAAGTGCAAAATAATATACAATATAAAGAACAAATACCAGTTTTAATAATGATAATAATAATAATAATAGTGGTTTGATTGCAGAAAAACACCTATAAAATGTATGATGAATGCCATACACAATAAAATTAACATATAATTTTAGTCTCATTGTTTTTTGCTCATGCTTCCTGCCAAAAACTGAATTATAATGTGATAAAAGATCATATGAAGCCAGTGAAAAACTACAACACAAAAAGAAGGGCCGACACAACTTAGTTTAAAATAAAAAACGACCATTAAGAGAATATGGTGAACAAAACAAAAAATATTTTATTTTTGCACAAAAGTATTAAAACATTAAATACTAACACAGATCGGGGCTATAAAAAAGGTGCCTGGCTCCCCCCATTGCTGTGAACTGGATGATCCTGGGGGTATGCCCAGTTCACAGCTTCAGTGTAGGAGATAGCATTTGACACTCCTGCCATATTTGTGCATTGTGTGTGTGTCATGTATAGACATGGAGAACCCAGTAAATAAAAATATCAGATCCATGGCTCCAGAAAAAATCTATAAAAAAACATAAATGTTAAAACATTATATTTTATTTTGTATTAAACATAATTGATTATAAAATTGTTAACAATTGACACAATACTTTCAATGGATTAAGTACATTTTATCACTAGTGTGCGACTCATTTGAAAGTATTAATTTCTTGCTTAATTTCAGATTACCTTGATCATTAAATTCATTCTCAACAAGTTCAATTGACTATTTGATGATTACCTTTACTTTTAAAAGTTTAAATTTTGTGTGGCTAAAGAAAATTTCTGGTGCCTTGTACTGCTTCTTTGTGCGTTATTCACATTTTAGGTAAAAGCATTATACACCCCAAAGGGCTCTGCTATATGTGTTTCGGGGTGCTCCCCTTAGTCGTTAGCTTGAGCTAATGACTAAGAGGACCATCCTGAAATCGTATAGCGGAGCCCTACGGGGTGTATAATGCTTTTTCCTACTGTACAATGTGAATAAAGCACAAAGAAGCAGTACAAGGCACCAGAAATTTTCTTTATTCATTTGCACTTGGGTGGTTGCCATACCATCGTCTGGTGCTTGGAATCCAGGAGTAATTGCAGGTGGAACCATTTCCTTTCCCTGTTCCCTCAAGAAATCTTAAATTTTGTGCATTTGTTTAATACTAGATTATCTTATTGTGTAATGACACAAATTTCCACAAGATGGCGATAATAACTCTAATATTGTTTGTGAGTCAAATAAAACACCATAAATAGATGTATTTTTTTAACATGACATGAGAAATAAGAGAACTAAATATAATCACCAGGACTGTAAGATGCATGCTAAATATTAAGTTTAAAACAAACACCAGTATATGATTACATGCACTAGTGGACACAGATCAGAAAAGGCCCCCCTATAACAACAGTATAAGGGCTCTTTGCAGTCCAATAGCTGTTATGCGATATTCAAACTAATCTAATGGTAGTGGCTCCCTTATCTCTAGGGCTCCTATGCAGCTGCAACAGTTGCACCAATGACATTTCATTGTGTAATTACACCATCCACCGCAAGGTGGAGATATTAACTCAATAAGCAAGTGCCAAAAACCTGGAAATGTTAAATGTCTATAAAAAAGAGAAATGGAGCAAATATCTTACAAATGCTGGCTAAAGAATATCTTTCATTAGGATAGAGATAGATTTATAGAGCTAGATGGAAGGATCTGGATCGACAACTAAAGATGGATGTATGGATATGTGGCGCCCCACCAGTCAGGCATTACAGAGGGGTACTGCACCCGTAAGAGCGGTGTAGATACTCCAGCTGCAAGCAGATTCTAGTATGGTGGGTGGAACCCATGCAACAGCACCCACACATTACATCACACAGTGGGAGGTACCCGGAATGGAATAAAACCACTTCCAGGGGGAGGAAGGAGGTCTTTGGTTTTTGCCTCCAAGTGAGTGGAGAATGTAGGAACCGAGTGTCTCTCGGCCGAGAGACCAAGGAGAAGGAAAGATCCCAGGCACAGACAGACGGTTGGGGAAAGAAAGGACTAGAAAAGGTCTAAACCCCAACAGCTTACCGGGCACCGGAGCCCGCACCTGTGGGATCCTCCAAGGACCACAGAAAATCCGGCAATCTGAGGAGTATATATATATATATATATATATATATATATATATATATATATATACTGCCCAGGCTCTTAAGCAACCAAAAGAAGGTACCAGGCACCGCTGATGGAGCAGGCGGTGGCCAGCAGAAGGTGACCCGTAGGGAGCGAGGAGAGTGAGAGACAGCAGGAGGCCAGATCCGCTTTATGGGGTCAGACTTCACACAAACTACTGGGAAGCAGGGAAGAATTAACGGAGAAAAGTCACACACCGAGGGCTCCATCCTACCACCTGGGATCCGCTTGCAGCCACCTGTTAGCTACTTGCTGTTAAACCTCTTACTGAACTGAGAACTGTAACGAATGCTGCTAAAGTTTTTCAGTAAAGTACCCGGAGTGAAGTAATCATGACTCTGCTGCATCTTCTTTCTAATGAACTTATCCTTTCACAGAATCGCTGCCCCGGAGGTCCAGTCCTACCTGCAGAGGACTTCCTCATCTCAGCCGCCATCCCATCTACCTCCGGCGGACTGTGGCGGCGCTGGTGTAAATCACCAGAAACTGCAGGTGGCGTCACAACAACAAACTGTAAATACTCCCCTGTACATAACCTCTTTTCAAAAGAATAGTCCCCCAGGACACGGGATCAGGCGCAGCCGCCATTCCCCGTGACAAAGTTAACACCTTGCCGCCTGATACCCGAGTACCCTGGAGCCTGGGGCTCAACAGATAAACAACCATAGATGGATGTATGGATAGACAACTATAGATGTATAGATGGATTGACAACTATAGATGAATGGATGGGTAGACAATTATAAATGGATGAATAGACATCTATAGATGGATGGATAGACAACTATAGATGGATGGATGGATGGATGGATAGACAACTATAGATGGATTAATGGATAGACAACTATAGATGGATGGATGGATATACAACTATAGATGGATGGGTAGACAACTATAAATGAATGGATGGGTAGACAATTATAAATGGATGAATAGACATCTATAGATGGATGGATAGACAACTATAGATGGATGGATGGATGGATGGATAGACAACTATAGATGGATTGATGGATAGACAACTATAGATGGATGGATGGATAGACAATTATAGATGGATGGGTAGACAACTATAGTTGAATGGATGGATAGACAATTATAGATGGATGGATGGATGGATGGATGGATAGACAACTATAGATGGATTGATGGATGGATGGATAGACAACTATAGATGAATTGATGGATAGACAACTATAGATGGATGGATGGACAACTATAGATGGATGGATGGATGGATGGATAGACAACTATAGATGGATAGATGGATAGACAACTATAGATGGATGGATGGATAGACAATTTTAGATGGATGGGTAGACAACTATAGTTGAATGGATGGATAGACAATTATAGATGGATGGATGGATGGATAGACAACTATAGATGGATTGATGGATGGATGGATAGACAACTATAGATGACTTGATGGATAGACAACTATAGATGGATGGATGGACAACTATAGATGGATTGATGGATAGACAACTATAGATCAATGGATGGATAGACAACTATAGATGGATTGATGGATAGACAACTATAGATCAATGGATGGATAGACAACTATAGATGGATTGATGGATAGACAACTATAGATGGATGGATGGATGGATGGATGGATAGACAACTATAGATGGATTGATGGATAGACAACTATAGATGGATGGATGTATAGACAATTATAGATGGATGGACAATTATAGATGGATGGATGGATGGATGGATGGATAGACAATTATAGATGGATGGGTAGACAACTATAGATGAATGGATGGATAGACAATTATAGATGGATGGATGGATGGATAGACAACTATAGATGGATTGATGGATGGACAACTATAGATGGATTGATGGATAGACAACTATAGATCAATGGATGGATAGACAACTATAGATGGATTGATGGATAGACAACTATAGATCAACTAGCTGTGAGCCCGATGCAAATGCATCGGGATTCTAGAACGTGCATTCATTTGATTATAGTAGTTATAGCTGTTAGCCTGATGCAAATGCATCGGGTATCTAAAATATGTTTATTGTTTTTTTAAAGATTTTTAAATAATAATCGCATCATCAATAGCAATAATATAAGCCATAGCATTATTATTAGCAGTAATAGCAGTATTAATAGCATTATTAGCAGTATTATGAGCATTAATAACAGTATTAATAGCATTAATAGCATTATTAATAGCATTAATAGCATTATTAATAGCATTATTAGCATTAATAATAGCATTAATAGCATTAATTAGCATGAGCATTAATAGCATTATTATAGCATTTAATAGCATTAATTAGCATTAATATGCATTAATAATTATATAGATTATAGCATATTATTAGCATTAAAGCATAATTAATAACATTATAGCATTATTAATAGCATTTAATAGCATTATTTGCATTAATAGATTATATAGCATTATAGCATTAATAATAGCATTATTAGCATTATAATAGATTAATAGATAATTATTAATAGCATTAATAGCATTATTATTAGCATTAATAGCATTAATAATAGCATTATTAGCATTAATAATAGCATTAATACTTTATTAATAGCATTAATAGCATATTATATTAATAGCATTAATTAGCATTAATAATATTAATTAGCATTAATATAGCATTAATACATTATTAATAGCATTAATAGCATTATTATTAGCATTAATAGCATTAATAATAGCATTATATAGCATTATTAATAGCATTAATAGCAATATTAATAGCATTAATAGCATTAATAATAGCATTATAGCATTAATAATAGCATTAATATACATTATTAATAGCATTAATAGCTATTATTATATAGCATTAATAGCATTAATATTAGCATTATAGCATTAAATAATAGATTAATAACAATATTAATAGCATTTAATAGCATTATATTAGCATTATAGCATTATTAATAGCATTAATAACATTATTAATAGCATTAATAGCATTATTATTAGCATTAATAGCAATATTAATAGCATTAATAGGATAAATATTAGCATTAATAGCATTAATAGCATAATTAATAGCATTAATAGCATTATATATAGCATTAATAGATTATTATTAGCATTAATAGCATTAATAATAGCATTAATAGCATTAATAATAGCATTAATAACATTATTAATAGCATTAATAGCATTATTATTTAGCATTAATAGCATTTAATAGCATTATATATTAAGCATTAATAGAATTAAATTAATAGCATTAATAGATTAAATATTAGCATTAATAGCATTAATTAGCATTAATTATAATAGCATTAATACATTATTAATAGCATTAATAGTATTATTATTAGCATTAATAGCATTAATATAATAGCATTATTAGCATTAATATTAGATTAATATCATTATTAATAGCATTAATAGCATTATATTAGCATTAATAGCATTAATAATAGCATTATTAGCATTAATAATAGCATTAATAACATTATTAATAGCATTAATAGCATTATTATTAGCATTAATAGCAATATTAATAGCATTAATAGGATAAATATTAGCATTAATAGCATTAATAGCATATTAATAATTAATAGCATTATAATAGCATTAATACATTATTATTAGCATTAATGATATAATAGCATTATAGCATTAATATAGCATTAATATACATTATAATAAATTATTATATATAGCATTAATAGCATATTAATAGCATTAATAGATATTAGCATTATATTAATAGCATATTAATAGCATTAATAGCATTATTATTAGCATTAATAGCATTAATAGGATAAATATTAGCATTTAATAGCATTAAAAGCATAATTAATAGCATTAATAGCATTATTAATAGCATTAATAGCATTATTATTGGCATTAATAGCATTAATAATAGCATATTAGCATTAATAATAGCATTTAACTTAATAGCATTATTACATTAGCATTATAGCATTATAGCATTATTAATTAGCATTAATAGCATTATAATAGCATATTAGCATTTAATTTAGCATTAATAGCATTTAGTTTAGCATTAATAATTAGCATTAATAATAGCATTATAGATTATTAATAGCATTAATAGCATTATTATTAGCATTAATAGCATTAATAATATGATTTAGCATTAATAATAGCATTAATAACATTATTAATAGCATTAATAGATTATTATTAGCATTAATAGCATTAATATAGATTTATAGATTATTAGCATAATAATAGGATTTAACATTATAATACTTAATAGCATTATATTAGCATTAATAATACATTATTAGCATTAATAATAGCATTAATAACATTATTAATAGCATTAATAGTATTTTTTACATTATAGCATTAATAATTAGATTATTAGCATTATATAGATTAATAACAATATTAATAACAATATTAATAATGCATTATTAGCATTAATAATAGCATTATTTAGCATTAATTTAATAGCATTATAACATTATTAATAGCAAATTAATAGCATTATATTATTAGTTCATTAATATGCAATTATTAATAGCATTAATTATAGGAGCTAACATATTAGCATTAATAGCATTAATAGCATAATTTATATGCATTAATAGCATTATTAATAGCATTATGTATTAGCATTATCATATAGCATTAATAATAGCATTAATAGCATTAATAATAGCATTAATAACATTATTAATAGCATTAATAGCATTATTATTAGCATTAATAGCATTAATAGCATTATTATTAGCATTAATAGCATTA
This sequence comes from Allobates femoralis, assembly GCA_033576535.1. Classification (NCBI taxonomy): domain Eukaryota; kingdom Metazoa; phylum Chordata; class Amphibia; order Anura; family Aromobatidae; genus Allobates; species Allobates femoralis. Next base: position 499,017,788 of record JARQOC010000003.1, read on the forward strand.
ATAATGCCATTAATAGGATAAATTTAGCATTGATAGCATTAATAGCATTAATTAATAGCATTAATAGCATTATTAATATCATTAATAGTATTATTATTAGCATTAATAGCATTAATAATAGCATTATTAGCATTAATATTAGGATTAATATCATTATTAATAGCATTAATAGCATTATTATTAGCATTAATAGCATTAATAATAGCATTATTAGCATTAATAATAGCATTAATAACATTATTAATAGCATTAATAGCATTATTATTAGCATTAATAGCAATATTAATAGCATTAATAGGATAAATATTAGCATTAATAGCATTAATAGCATTATTAATAGCATTAATAACATTATTATTAGCATTAATAATAGCATTATTAGCATTAATAATAGCATTAATAACATTATTAATAGCATTAATAGCATTATTTTTATTAGCATTAATAGCATTAATAGCATTAATTAATTAGCATTAATAGCATTAATTAATACCATGAATAGGATAATATTAGCATTAATAGCATTAATAGCATAAATTAATTAGCATTAATAGCATTATTAATAGCATTAATAGCATTATTATTAGCATTAATAGCATAATTATTAGCATTAATAGCATAAATATTAGCATTAATACCATTATGATTACATTAATTTAGCATAATTATTTACCATTAATAGCATAATATTAGCATTAATTATAATAGCATAATAATATTTAGCATTAATAGCATAATCTATTAGCATTATAATAGCATAAAAATATTAGCATTAAAATAATAAAATCATATATATATTAGCATTAATGTCATAATTATTTGCATTAATAAATTTAATTATTACGCATTAAAATAGCAATAAATTATAGCATTATATATGCATAATTATTAGCATTAATCAATAAATTAATAGCAATAATATACTTGCATTTAATAGCATATATTTATTACCATTATTAGCATTAATTATTAGCATTAATAGCATAATTATTAGCATTAATAATAGTATTCAATAGCAAATATTATTTGCTCTTAGTATAACATTAATGATTACATTAATTGAGACATAATTATTAGTCATATAATATGCATAAATTATTAGCATTAATAGCATAAAATATTAGCATTATTAGCATAATTATTAGTATTACTAACAAATATTAGGATTAATAGCATAATTAATAGAATTAATAGCAATATTATTTGCATTAATAGCATTATTATTACCATTAATAGCATAATTATTAACATTAATAGCATAATTATTAGCATTAATAGCATAAATATTAGCATTAATAGCATAATTATTAGCATTAATAGCATAATTATTAGTATTAATAACAAATATTAGGATTAATAGCATAATTAATAGCATTAATAGCATTATTATTTGCAGTAATATTATTAGTATTAGCATATTTTTTTTTAATCGTATTTTTTATGAATTATTTATTTATTTATTTTTTTTAATTATTTTTTATTGAATTTTTTATTATTTTTAAATAATTTTTTTTATTATTTTTTAATTATTTTTTAAATATTTTTTTATTATTAAATTTATTATTTATTTTAAGTGACACAGTCCTCCTTCAGGTCCGCGAAGGGGCTCATGTTATTAGCATATTATATTTTTTTTAATATTATTTTTATTGAATTTTTTATTATTTTTAAATTATTTTGTTATTATTTTTTTATTATTTTTTAATTATTTTTTTTATTATTAAATTTATTATTTATTTTAAGTGACACAGTTCTCCTTCAGGTCCGCAAAGGGGCTCATGTTATTAGCATATTATATTTTTTTTAATATTATTTTTATTGAATTTTTTATTATTTTTAAATTATTTTTTTATTATTTATTTATTATTTTTTAATTATTTTTTTATTATTAAATTTATTATTTATTTTAAGTGACACAGTTCTCCTTCAGGTCTGCAAAAGGGCTCATGTTATTAGCATATTATATTTTTTTTAATATTATTTTTATTGAATTTTTTATTATTTTTAAATTATTTTTTTATTATTTTTTTATTATTTTTTAATTATTTTTTTTATTATTAAATTTATTATTTATTTTAAGTGACACAGTTCTCCTTCAGGTCCGCGAAGGGGCTCATGTTATTAGCATATTATATTTTTTTAATATTATTTTTATTGAATTTTTTATTATTTTTAAATTATTTTTCTATTATTTTTTTATTATTTTTTAATTATTTTTTTTATTATTAAATGTATTATTTATTTTAAGTGACACAGTTCTCATTCAGGTCCGCTCTAACTCCTCATAGAGATACATGGCGGATAATACTGGACGCTGATTGGTCGCGTCTTCCCATAGAGAAACATGGGCATGTTTGTCTATGGGAAAAAAGGACCAATCAGTGTGCAGGATTATGAGCGATGTAAGTTAATGAGGCTGTAGAGCGGAGCAGAATGGAGACTGCGAGCCGGAGGTCGGTGGAGGAATAGAGAAGAGCGGCGGATGGAAGAGTCGTGAAGGAAGAGGATGTCGGGGCCGTAGGGAGGAGTGGACGTGGACGTGAGGAAGCAGATGTCATGAAGACAGGTAAGGACTCGGTCCATGGTTCCCGGGGTGGGAGTTGTGTTTAGCGGGGACCGGAGTCGGCTGTGCGGCCTCCGTTGTATAGTAGCGGGGGGTGGGAGTTTGGTTTAGCGGGGAGCGGAGGATGCTGTGCCGCTTCCGCTCCATAGTCACCGGGGGTGGGAGTTGGGTTTAGCGCGGAGCGGAGGCGGGTGTGGTGCCTCCGGTCCATGGTCTGAGGGCGAGTGGGTTGATGGTCCCTGGGGAGTGGAGGCGGCTGGGACGCCTCCGTTCCATAGTCCCCGGGGGTGGGAGTTGGTTTTATCGGGGAGCGGAGTCGGCTGTGGCGGCTCCGCTCTATAGTTCCTGGGGTGGCGGTGAGCGGGCATTAGTGGAGGCGGCTGTGCCGGCAGCGGTCCATGCGGCCTCCGACTGGCTCCATGGTCCCGGGGGTCGCAATGGGCGGTGAGCGGGCATTAGTGGAGGCGGCTGTGCCGGCACCGCTCCATGCCGCCTCTGACTGGCTCCATGGTCCCGGGGGTCGCAAGGGGCGGTGAGCGGGCATTAGTGGAGGCGGCTGTGCCGGCACCGCTCCATGCCGCCTCTGACTGGCTCCATGGTCCCGGGGGTCGCAAGGGGCGGTGAGCGGGCATTAGTGGAGGCGGCTGTGCCGGCACCGCTCCATGCCGCCTCCGAGTGGCTCCATGGTCCCGAGGGTCGGAATGGGCGCTGAGCGTGCATTTGTGTACGCGGCTGTGCCGGCACCGATCCATGGCGCCTGGGAATGTGTCCATGGTCCCGGGGGTGGTAATGGGCGATGAGCGGGCATAGGGAATCATTGTGGTTAGCGGGGAGCACAGCCGCCTCCGCTCCATGGTCCCCGGGGAGCGAGTTGCGGCTCAGGCAGCGACTCGCAATGGCCTCGCGGCCATTGCTCGCGCTACCTGAGCGGTAAATCGCTAAGGTTATGGCCGAGCCTGTGGATCGATTTTGGGCCAGCGACTCGCAATGGCCGCTTCGCGGCCATTGCTCGCCCTGGGCCAGCGACTCGCAATGGCCTCGCGGCCATTGCTCGCGCAGCATTGGGCGCTTCGCGCCCAATGTTAAATTCGTATCCACATGACGACATCGGAAAGTGCGCGCGGAGGGGCGCTTTTCCGATTCGCGATTATATAATAGATGGATGGATATACAACTATAGATGGATTGATGGATAGATAACTATAGATCAGTGGATGGATAGACAACTATAGATGGATTGATGGATAGACAACTATAGATCAATGGATGGATAGACAACTATAGATGGATTGATGGATAGATAACTATAGATGGATGGATGGATATACAACTATAGATGGATGGATATACAACTATTGATGGATGCTATCGATACATAAAAAAGGAAAAAGGAACTGCATAAACTTATATAGTGGGTACAAAATCCTAAAGCAGCTATGTCCAAAGTAGGTACACATATAGAAAAAATAGCACTCCAAAAAAAATTAAAACAAAGTGGACTTTAATAGCTCATTATGTTACTGTTATATGAATTTATGTTGCTTGCTTACCCATTGGACTGTATGTAATTTAAATGCATACGTCCTATTTTGGACACTTTTTGTTATGTTAAATGTAATAATATTATCAATATATATTTAGAATAATGATCACTTATTAATTAATTTGAATAATAGCATATATATGTCTCACTAAGCTGTATCACTGTGCTTGATAAAGGTTGTGCTCAGCTGAAATATTGCCACAAGGTCCACTTTATTTTCATTTTTTGGAGTGCTGCCTATTTTTTTGATAGATAGATAGATAGATAGATAGATAGATAGATAGAATGAAAAAAACCAGACAGCACTTCCTTTAAGCTTTTCAGCACAGGTGAAAATCTATTGGACTGATTCATATATATATATCACAAATATAATCTATTGGCCAATACATGTGCTAAGAACCTTAATATAAGATAAGTGTTTTTCCCCAAAGAATTTTTTTCAATCTGATTTAAAAAAAAAAAAACTTTTTAGTTTTCAGTTTTTCTCAAAAAAACCCCATATTTTACCATAATTTAAAAACATCATCGTATGCATGTTATTGGCGTCAACAGTGTGCTGCTATAATTTTGTACATATGACTCAGCCCTATACATTTGCACCTGTGCTGAAAAGCTAAACGGAAGTGCTGTCTGTTTTTTTCCTTCATTTAATGTGTGTGGAGCAGGCTGGCTCCAAGGCTGGAATCTGCACTTCTTCCTCACTATCAAGCCATGGGGGCCATCTGGTGTGCTGTGTATTCTGATGCTGCCCACAAGACGGAAACTCCAGAGGTAGAAGAGAGGCATTTAGTGTAGACAGGGACCCACCAGATTTAAGGTCACCTTGTCGCGGTTAGTGGGCAGGCATCTATTGGCCAATACATGTGCTAAGAACCTTAATATAAGATGTGTTTTTCATAAAAAAATAAAAAATTCCATCTGAGTTTTTTTGAAAAAACATTTTAGTTATTATTTTTTCTTAAAGAAAAAAAAACATCTTTTACCATCATTTAAAAACATCATTGTGGGCATGTTATTGGTGTCAACAGTGTACTGCTATAATTTAGTTAGATAGATCGATAGATAGATAGATAGATAGATAGATAGATAGATAGATTGTGCCTACAAATCTGTGACTTGGATAAGCAGAAGGTGTAACGTAAATTAAGAAATTTGTTACATGAATTTCAGAAAAAAACATAGTTTTCATTCTCTAAAATGTGATCCACGACAAGCAGTCCTTGTTATTTTAGACATATCGTGGTTCTGTAGAAATGTCCCGCTAGGTGTCTCTTGTGAATTGTACAGCTACAGTTAATATATTCATTCCAATTAACACAAGACAACACAACAGGCTCTCCTTGTTTTACCAGGAGAATGTATCTAATGGTTTTCCCTCTGCAACTTATTTGCAATAAGCAGTGACCATGGTCTAATTATTCCTCCTGAGAAGATAAAAGGATTGCCACTAACCAACATCAAGGGACCTTGAAAAAATTCTCCATTGTCTGAAATTTCCTTTGTGAGCTATATTCCTATAAAACCATATAATGCATGCCATTATTTTAAGGGATAAGTGATAAATAATATTTTACATTGATTTCAGAACTGATAGGAGCATCTTAAAATGCAAAGTACTTGGTCCCATACCCATAAGAAATTTTAAATTAGGCATCATAATTAAGTCCTACCTGTAGGTCTACCTTACATATTCAGCTGGATAAATTGACATTGAAAAGGATTTCTTTTTGTTTTGCATAGTTGACAATAAAACAAATGATCAGTTTTAAGCCTGCGTGTGTACATACCCGTTGATGTCATTTTCTGTGATGTCCTGTAATATGTGACTGGTTCATTATCTCTAGAGCGGTGCGTGTCATTATAGGCAATGATTATTTTCCTCCACCTTTGAGAGGCAGAAACAGAAGATCCTAATATTTTATACCAGTGTACTGTATCTCTCATAGAAAGAGGAATACTTTGTTTAAATGGAATCTGTCACTAGGTTTTTGCCCCCTAGTTTGAGAGTAGCATAATGGGCAGCCTGAAAAACCTATTAGGTTTCGAGCTGCATGGGAAAATGCCCTCCTTATTATATTTGTAAATAATATTCATTGTTACTATTCTTTAATTTATTGTTATTAACCCATGAGGTATTCTCAGAGAATGAAGCTCTATTTGTGGTGTGGAGCTTGGTAACAGATGCAGGGCGAGCTATGAGTGGCCGCCCAGCTGCTGGGCTTTTTTGATTACAGCCCTGTGATTGGCTGATGAGTTTGAGCGCGAATCAGCGCTATTTTAATTAAGCAGCTGGTCTGACAGAGCGTCAGTCAGCTGGTCAGCTGAGGAGAAGAAGTAACCATGGACGCACGTCTCTCAGCATTCAGGGACAGATTAATTGTGAATGGAGGCATAGAGTGGCTGAAGAACTGCCTAGATAATGCCCCATTGCCTGCTACTCAAGCAACAGCGTCTGCTACAGCTATTACGACCATTAATGATGGCGCCCTGTCAGGAATAGATACAACTGCAGGGATGTCGGGTGAAACTGTAAGTGCAGCTCCTATTTTACCTCAAGAAGAAGCGGTTTCAAATGGCCCAGCAGCGGCTAGGAAGAGAACTGCAAGTGTACTTTACTCACCTAGACATTCCCCTGCTCGTTGTCGATCAGGGGCTCATCAGAAAAAATCAGCTGCCAGCGGTTATGTGGATACAGGCGCTGGTACTACAGCAGCAACTAAAGGGAAGCAAAGGAAGAAATCACAGGATAAGAGGTCCGGAACCACCCTAGACAGGCAACACATGATGCCAGCCCCTCCTCACATAATGACACCCCTTCCTCAGCCTGGAGGGTCGGGTAATATCGCAGGGGATTGTTGTGTTGCAGGGTTTTTACCTCAGCATTACCTCAGTGGAGGGATTAACATAAGGGCTTTTGAGCCAGCTGATAAGGCTAATTGCATGCATGCAGCATTACCTCAGACTGTGGTAACAGCTGCGCAGCAGTCAATGCATGATTCACAGGCTGCTAAAGTCTGGGATTTGGCCCCTCAATCATCAGATGATGAAGGGAGGATATCTCCTGGGGCTGAATCAATGTGCAGCCAACAAAATTCTGAGTTTATTGAACCACAGGAATTTCTTGGTACCCTCATGAATAGATTTATGAGTTTGCCAGCTTATGGCGATCATAATACGCTTAATTTTCAAGAAATGGTTAAAAAAGCTGTGGCTGAAGCGTTAATGGGTGTTAGCAAAACACACATTTTGTCGCCTCAGCTTGAAAAAACAAACAAACATGTAGTTATAGATGAATCTTTAATGAAAGAGGCATTGACATGTCAAATGTCTCCTTTAGGATTTCACCTCCCAACGTCTGTCAAAAATAAAATTTGGCAGCATGAATTTATTGATTTGTTGACCCTTCTCCCTGCAACGAGAATGGTTTCAGTCAATAATGACAAAAAAGAAGATAAAATAGCGTCTGATAGTGATAAAAAACTTACTTATAAGTCGTTTCAAAATTGGCTACAGGCTTTCGCTATTTACGCAGCTGTGCTGGGTGAGCGGCAACCTGCTTTATGTTCGGGCTTGTTTCAGCACCTGGAAATTATCTTAGAGGCATATAGAAATTTTGGTGGAAATTCATGGTTTCTTTATGATGAAGCCTTCTGCCAAAAGTTATCAGTTCACTCTAACGTACATTGGGGACACAAGGATGTGGGTTTATGGGTGACCTAAATGCTGCCCCAGAAATCATCAGTGACTAAATCAGCTTCTGCCCAAATTCCCAAAAAAGGGTTTTGTTTCGCATATAATGATTTAGCTTGTAAATGGCGGAATACATGCCATTTTCGCCACGAGTGCTCACATTGTGGTGGAGGACACCCTGCAGCTAAATGCTATAAGAAGCATGGTTTTACATACGAAGCTACAAGCTCTAAGGATGCTGGGCAAAAAGGGGTCGACACTAGAGATGAGCGAGTATGCTCTGCGCTGCTCGGTACTCGCACGAGTATCACTGTACTCGGGCTACTCGGCGAGCACCGAGTAATCTCGCGATACTCGTGCTGTGCTCGTGGTCCTCATCCCTGCATGTTGGCGCTCTTTAGAGAGCCAGCCCACATGCAGGGATTGGCTGGCAGACCACTGCAATGCCACAGCCCTGTTAGTTGTGGCATTGCAGTGATTGGCCGGCCTGCACAGCGTGACCGAGCCTTTATAAGACCCGGCCGCGCTGTGCTCTGCACACAGCCATCTAGACAGTGAGTGTAGGGACAGTGTCTGCTGCTGCTTATGGACAGATTTGCGGCCCTCATAGGTAGATCCGGAGCAGGGCTGCAAACTGCTGCTGACCACAACAGTCCTTCTCAGGACTAATCTAGGAGGATATAGGCAGGGTGATCCAGATCGAAATCCAAGCTTTTCTGTGACCATAACAGTACTTACTAGCTTGATACAGGTTAGGGACTAAAATCCTACTCTCCTGTGAGCTGAACAGTCACCAGACTGGTGTACTTACTACCTTGATACAGGTTAGGGACTAAAATCCTACTCTCCTGTGAGCTGAACAGTTACCAGACTGGTGTACTTACTACCTTGATTCAGGTTAGGGACTAAAATCCTACTCTCCTGTGAGCTGAACAGTTACCAGACTGGTGTACTTACTACCTTGATACAGGTTAGGGACTAAAATCCTACTCTCCTGTGAGCTGAACAGTTACCAGACTGGTGTACTTACTACCTTGATACAGGTTAGGGACTAAAATCCTACTCTCCTGTGACCATTACAGTCACCAGACTGGTGTACTTACTACCTTGATACAGGTTAGGGACTAAAATCCTACTCTCCTGTGAGCTGAACAGTTACCAGACTGGTGTACTTACTACCTTGATACAGGTTAGAGACTAAAATCCTACTCTCCTGTGACCATTACCGTCACCAGACTGGTGTACTTACTACCTTGATACAGGTTAGGGGCTAAAATCCTACTCTCCTGTGAGCTGAACAGTTACCAGACTGGTGTACTTACTACCTTGATACAGGTTAGGGACTAAAATCCTACTCTCCTGTGACCATTACAGTCACCAGACTGGTGTACTTACTACCTTGATACAGGTTAGGGACTAAAATCCTACTCTCCTGTGAGCTGAACAGTTACCAGACTGGTGTACTTACTACCTTGATACAGGTTAGGGACTAAAATCCTACTCTCCTGTGAGCTGAACAGTTACCAGACTGGTGTACTTACTACCTTGATACAGGTTAGGGACTAAAATCCTACTCTCCTGTGACCATTACAGTCACCAGACTGGTGTACTTACTACCTTGATACAGGTTAGGGACTAAAATCCTACTCTCCTGTGAGCTGAACAGTTACCAGACTGGTGTACTTACTACCTTGATACAGGTTAGGGACTAAAATCCTACTCTCCTGTGAGCTGAACAGTTACCAGACTGGTGTACTTACTACCTTGTTACAGGTTAGGGACTAAAATCCTACTCTCCTGTGACCATTACAGTCACCAGACTGGTGTACTTACTACCTTGATACAGGTTAGGGACTAAAATCCTACTCTCCTGTGAGCTGAACAGTTACCAGACTGGTGTACTTACTACCTTGATACAGGTTAGGGACTAAAATCCTAATCTCCTGTGACCATTACAGTAATCAGACTGTTGTACTTACTACCTTGATACAGGTTAGGGACTAAAATCCTTCTCTCCTGTGACCATTACAGTCACCAGACTGTTGTACTTACTACCTTAATACAGGTTAGGGACTAAAATTCTAATCTCCTGTGACCATTACAGTCACCAGACTGTTGTACTTACTACCTTAATACAGGTTAGGGACTAAAATCCTAATCTCCTGTGATCTGAACAGTCACCAGACTGTTGTACTTAATACCTTGATACAGGTTAGGGACTAAAATCCTACTCTCCTGTGACCATTACAGTCACCAGACTGTTGTACTTACTACCTTGATACAGGTTAGGGACTAAAATCCTACTCTCCTGTGACCATTACAGTCACCAGACTGTTGTACTTACTACCTTGATACAGGTTAGGGACTAAAATCCTACTCTCCTGTGACCTGAACAGTCACCAGACTGTTGTCGCTGTATACAGGCAAAATGCGCAAGGACGTTGGCAAGGGCGTTGGTAAGGAACAAGGAAGTGGACGTGATGGTGGTGCAGGCAGAGGCCGAGGTCGTGTGCAAGCACTAATTTCGCAACAACAAAGTGGCACATCTACTCGCTCGCACGTCCTGTCCCAAATTCTTGGGGCTCGCAGCAGTACACACCGCTTTTGAACCAACACCAGTGTCAACAGGTTGTTACTTGGATAGCGGATAATGCTTCAAGTCAGATGGGCACCTCCACAAACACCCTGTCTTCCACACGGTCAAGTGTCAGTAGCCGTGATACTGCACCGCACATTTCCCAACCTGATCCTCCTTCCTACCACCAGGCCGAGTACACGTCCACGGACATTACTGATCCCACACTAGGACACTCGGAAGAGCTGTTCACGTATCCATTCGCAGAATCTGGCCTCTCGCCAGCTCCTGTTGAAGTGGGTGATGAGGAGATGGTATGTACAGATGCCCAAATATTTGAGCAGCCACTTTCTCACGAACGGAACGTTGGCAACGTGTCTCAACAAGGGGTGGACGATGATGAGACACAATTGCCAGGAAGTCAGTAGGAGGATCAGGGTGCGGACGAGGAAGATGACGTGGTGGATGATCCAGTAGCTGACCCAACATGGCAGGAGGATATGCCGAGCGAGGCCAGCAGTGCACAGGGGGAGGGAGGCGTAGCATCCCAACAGGTAGTACGAAGCAGGGTCGTGTCCGCAGGCAGAAGGCAGGCAACTGTTCCCCAGAACAACAACACGACTCAAGGTGCCTCTGCAAATGTTAGGTCTTCCCGAGTCTGGGAGTTTTTTAAGTTGGCTCCAGATGACTCTAAAAAGGCCATTTGCAACACCTGCCATGCCAGTATCAGCAGGGGTACGAAAACTAGCAGCATCACCACCACCAGCATGATCAGGCACATGTCAGCCAAGCACCCGACTTTGTGGGAAGTACAACAGAGTTGAGGAGCGGTGCTTGCTAATGTCACTGCTACGTCTTCGCGTGTTGTGCGTGCGAGCCAATCCCCTGTCCATGCTGGCCGCGAACAAGCCTCCGGCCCTGCACCTGAAGTTGCCCACGCACAAATAACATCACCATCAAGCATGTCCTTGTCCCAGCGCAGCGTTCAATTATCCATTCAGCAAACATTTGAACGCAGGCGCAAATACGCTGCCAATGCCCCACATGCCACAGTCCTGAATTCTCACATTTCGCGACTCATAGCGCTAGACATGTTGCCTTTCCGGCTGGTGGAGACGGAAGCATTCCGCGACCTGATGGCGGCTGCTGTCCCACGTTACTCGGTCCCCAGCCACCAATATTTCTCCAGATGTGCCGTCCCCGCATTGCATAACCACGTGTCCAACAGCATCACACGTGCCCTGAACAACGCTGTTTCAGCCAAAGTCCACCTAACCACAGACACGTGGACAAGTGCTTGTGGGCAAGGCCCCTACATCTCCTTGACGGCACACTGGGTTAATATTGTGGAGGCTGGGACCCAGTCTGAGCGAGGGACGGAACACGTCCTTCCCACACCAAGGATAGCAGGCCCTACCTCTGTCAGGGTTTCACCGACACTCTACAGCTCCGGAATGTCATGCTCCTCAGCCTCCTCCTCCTGTGCATCCTCATCCACTGTACCCTCCACACCAGTCCCAAGCTGGAAGCACTGCAGCACTGCCTCTGCGAAGCGGCAACAGGCTGTGCTGAAGCTAGTCTGCATAGGTGACAAACCCCACAATGCACAAGAGGTGTGGACAGCTCTGAAACAGCAGGCAGATCACTGGCTCACACCTCTGAACCTAAAGCCAGGAAAGGTCGTGTGTGACAATGGCCGAAACCTGGTGGCAGCTTTGAGGCGAGGCCAGCTGAAGCATGTTCCATGCGTGGCCCATGTGCTCAACCTGGTGGTTCAGAGGTTTCTAAAGTCATACCCAGAGCTGTCTGAACTGCTGGTAAAAGTTCGCCGTCTGTCTTCACATTTTCGCAAGTCACCTGCTGCTTCAGCCGGCCTTGCCGGCTTTCAGCGCCGTTTGCGTCTTCCGGCCCACAGACTGGTGTGTGATGTCCCCACGTGTTGGAATTCGACTCTGCACATGTTGGTCAGGATATGTGAGCAGAGGAGGGCAGTTGTGGACTACTTGCATCACCTAAGCCGTCGGGAAATGGGTTAAACTCCACACATAACACCTGAGGAGTGGAGATGGATGTCCGACCTATGTACCGTCCTCCAAAACTTTGAGGACTCCACCAAGATGGTGAGCGGCAATGACGCCATTATTAGCGTCACCATACCACTACTCTGCCTTCTAAAACGGTCTCTGCTGAAAAACAAAGAGGATGCATTGCAGGCCGAGCGCGATGACTTGAAGCAAGAAACAGTAGTGGGTGTGGGTGAAAACACACAGCCCAGCCTCATCTCATCACAACGTGCAGTGGAGGACTATGACGAGGATGAAGACATGGAGCAACTCTCTGGCCAAATTGAGGATATGACATGCACACCAGTCATACCCTCGATTCAGCGTGGCTGGCCAGGGGACAGGGGAGATGAGGAGGAGGAGGAGGACAGCATGTTTAGTCATCGTGTTGGTCTGGATACTGAAGTGATGGCTGTTAAGAGTCTGGCGCACATGGCTGACTTTATGGTAAGCTGCCTGGCTCGTGACCCTCAGAACATCTTGGCCGACAATCAGTACTGGTTGGCAACACTGTTAGACCCACGCTACAAGGAGAACTTTATATCTCTCATTCCTGAGGCGGAGAGGTCAGCCAAAATGCAGCAGTTCCAGAAGGCCATAGTCACGGAAGTAGGCAAATTATTCCCCTCACAAAACGCTAGCGGCATAGGTCAGGAATCGGTGGACAACCAAGGCGTACGGCCGAGAGGGGCACAAGTCCAATCCGCCAGAGGTAGGGGAACAGTCTTTACGATGTGGGACAGTTTTCTCAGCCCCTCACGTACGACAGCCCCTGAGGTGCTGGGTAGTGCCACAAGAAATGCTATGTTTGGCCAGATGCTGAAGGTGTACCTTGCAGATCGAACAACTGTACTGCGAGATTCCTCTGTGCCTTACAATTATTGGGTCTCCAAGCTGGACACGTGGCATGAATTGGTTCTCTACGCCTTGGAAGTCCTGGCCTGCCCTGCCGCTAGCATTTTGTCAGAGCGTGTTTTCAGTGCCGCAGGTGGAATCATTACTGATAAACGCACCCGCCTGTCAAGTGAAAATGCTGACAGGCTGACTCTGATCAAGATGAACAAGGGTTGGATTGGGCCAGACTTCAGCACACCACCAACAAATGACAACTGAATTTAAATTTTGTTATGGGAATTTGCCATGTACCTCCACTCACCCATGGGTACACACTTCTGGACTTTGGCTAATCGCTGGACTGCTCCTCCTTCTCCTCATGTGCCACCATGATGACCGTTACAATAGTTAGGCTGTTGTTTCAGGTATACCCGCAGTGGTAAATTTTTTCGCCCATTCTTTTAGAATGGGCATTACAACGACAGGAGACCAGCTCCTTTTCAATGGGAAAAATGCTTTGAGGCCCTCATGCACGTCTCTATCCAGGGACAATGTGGAGCCTCCCAATTTTTGGCTGCTCTGCCAAAGTGCTATACTACAATACACCCACTTGAGGTTTACAGGCCCTACTGCATGTCTGTATGCATGGGTCATTGTTGAACCTCTAAATTTTTGGCTGCCCTGCCAAAGGGCTATACTACAATGCACCCACTTGAGGTTTACAGGCCCTACTGCATGTCTGTATGCATGGGTCATTGTTGAACCCTCCAATTTTTGGCTGCCCTGCCAAAGGGCTATACTAGAATACACACACTTCAGGTTTACAGGCCCTACTGCATGTCTGTATGCATGGGTCATTGTTGAACCTCCCAATTTTTGGCTGCCCTGCCAAAGGGCTATACTACAATACACCCACTTCAGGTTTACAGGCCCTCCTGCACGTCTCTATCCAGGGACAATGTGGAGCCTCCCAATTTTTGGCTGCCCTGCCAAAGGGCTATACTACAATACACCCACTTCATGTTTACAGGCCCTACTGCATGTCTGTATACATGGGTCATTGTTGAACCTCCCAATTTTTGGCTGCCCTTCCAAAGGGCTATACTACAATACACCTACTTGAGGTTTACAGGCCCTACTGCATGTCTGTATGCATGGGTCATTGTTGAACCTCCCAATTTTTGGCTGCCCTGCCAAAGGGCTATACTAGAATACACCCACTTCAGGTTTACAGGCCCTCTTGCACGTCTCTATCCAGGGACAATGTGGAGCCTCCCAATTTTTGGCTGCCCTGCCAAAAGGCTATACTACAATACACCCACTTCAGGTTTACAGGCCCTCCTGCACATTTCTTTCCAGGGACAATGTGGAGCCTCCCAATTTTTGGCTGCCCTGCCAAAGGGCTATACTACAATACACCCACTTGAGGTTTACAGGCCCTACTGCATGTCTGTATGCATGGGTCATTGTTGAACCTCCCAATTTTTGGCTGCCCTGCCAAAGGGCTATACTACAATACACCCACTTCAGGTCTACAGGCCCTCCTGCACGTCTCTATCCAGGGACAATGTGGAGCCTCCCAATTTTTGGCTGCCCTGCCAAAGAGCTATACTCCAATACACCCACTTCCTTACAATGGGTACTTCAGGTTTACAGGCCCTCCTGCACGTCTCTATCCAGGGACAATGTGGAGCCTCCCAACTTTTGGCTGCCCTGCCAAAGGGCTATACTACAATACACCCACTTCATGTTTACAGGCCCTACTGCATGTCTGTATGCATGGGTCATTGTTGAACCTCCCAATTTTTGGCTGCCCTGCCAAAGGGCTATACTACAATACACCCACTTGAGGTTTACAGGCCCTACTGCATGTCTGTATGCATGGGTCATTGTTGAACCTCCCAATGTTTGGCTGCCCTGCCAAAGGGCTATACTACAACACACCCACTTCAGGTTTACAGGCCCTCCTGCACGTCTCTATCCAGGGACAATGTGGAGCCTCCCAATTTTTGGCTGCCCTGCCAAAGGGCTATACTCCAATACACCCACTTCCTTACAATGGGCACTTCAGGTTTACAGGCCCTCATGCACGTCTCTATCCAGGGGCATTGGTGAACCTCCCAATTTTAGACTGCCATGGCAAAGGAAAATACTAGAATAGACCCAGTTCCTCAAAATGGGCACAATATGTCAAGACAGGGCTTCATGTACGTCTCTTCTCAGGGACATCGGAGTGTCGCACAATGTTTTCACGTAAAATCTTTCATGTAATCACAAAAAGTAACATACACCAGCTGTATCTCACTATTGGGTATGTGCCCTTAACATTTCCACCCTGAATATTCATTTTGGTATCATTTTGGAAGGTTTTCTGGTGACTCCGTAAAATTGGCGTGAAACTCGGACAAGATTGTTCACAACTGTGACTTTTGAGTGAGAAATGCTTCCAGGGGTCTTCCCCATGGTGTTGCCATGTCATTTGAGCACTCTTCTGAGACTTTTGTGACATTTTTAGGGTTTCTACATTCTGCCGGCAGTCATTTCATAAAAATACTCGGGTCTCCCATAGGATAACATTGGGCTCGGTACACGGGCCGAGTACACGAGTATCTCGAGATGCTCGGCCCGAGCTTCGAGCACCCGAGCATTTTAGTACTCGCTCATCACTAGTCGACACCAGTGAGGCTGGACGCAATGCGTCTGCTACTAAATCTGTTTCCAGATCAGGAGAAGGCACAACTGCTCGTTAATGGCTTTTCTTCAGGTTTTTATGTTTCCACTTTCCAGAGTAAAGGTTGTTCCATTTCTAATAATTTAGGTTCAGTTTATTTGCACCCTAACTCAATAATTGAGTACATTTCTAAAGAGTTGAGGCTGGGTAGGATTTCAGGTCCTTTTCCACGCCCCCCGTTCACGAATCTACGGGTCTCCCCATTAGGGGTGGTCCCCAAAAAGGAACCAGGTTCGTTTAGGGTCATACACCATTTATCATTCCCGTTCGGCGGTTCTTTGAATGACGAAGTGGCTTCTGATTTACCTAACGTACATTATACATCTTTTGACGTGGCCATTTCTCATTTACAGTATTATGGCTGAGGTGCTTTGCTAGCCAAAGTAGATATTTAATCTGCCTTCCGCCTCTTACCTGTTTCTACCTGGGGTTTTAACTCTTTAGGTTTTTATTTTAATGGTGCTTTTTTCTTTGATCGTTGCCTTCCTATGGTTTTTTCTTTATCTTGTTATTATTTCGAAGCATTTTCTTCTTTTTTGGAATGGGCCACGATGCATACGGTTTCTAGGGGTAAAATTATACATTATCTGGATGATTTTTTATTTTTAGGTCCTCCACATTCCGATGATTGCCATCAAATTTTGAATGGTTTCTGTGATGTTGCCGACGCGTTTAGTGTCCCATTAGCAGCTGAAAAAACTGTTTTGCCTAGTTTTAGTTTAGATTTTTTAGGGATCCACATTGACTCTTATAATATGGAATTGAGCCTTCCATGGGAAAAGCGGAATGGGATTTGTTTTAAGATTTTCCAAGTTTTGAAGCATGAAAAGGTGACGTTGAAACAGCTCCAATCCCTTTTGGGAAGCTTGAATTTTGCACTCAAAATTATGCCAATGGGTAGAGCATGCTGCAGGCGTCTTTATGACGCTACGTGTAGATAACTTCCACTGGTTCACATATTAGAATATCTAAAGAGATGAGGGAACATCTTTTGGTTTGGTTACGTTTTCTGTTGAGTTGAGTTTTTTCATTAATAAGACAGATTGTGAAGTTTTATCAATCACTTTCGGGTCACATTGGTTGTTGACACCTTGGCCTGTTTGGTGGAACAGGAGTTCATCAAATTTTAGTCTATCGGCTTGTAGAGTTTTTGCCATCCTGGTAGCCCTATCATTATGGGGTATTGAATTCTCAAACAAGAGGTACCTAATAAAATCTTGTGATAAAGGTTTGGTAATGGCCTTGAATACGTTATCATCAAGAAACAGATTAACTAATTTTCTTTTACGGCAAGTGATGTTCGAGTGTTTATCTTTTGATATATGGATTAAAGGCCATTTCGATTCGGATATTGATATTTTCTTTTCTCCTTCTGTTTATCAGAAACCATCGGCAGAAATTGGTTACCCTTCTGGAAAGGACTTGGAATGTACGCCACTCCCTGGTCACCTCTGAACTCTTTTGCAAGTGTAGCTGGAGAACATATTAGAGCCTCCTCTACATGGCCAGCTTATTCAGCTGCATGCGAAGCTTGGTGCAATTTTTGCATTTATGCACAAGCAGATGTTCTAGCTCCTACAATACAACAAGTCATGGTTTTCATTAACACACTTATGTCTAAAGGTTCTGGTTTTTCGCATATTCACAAAACCATTTCCGGGGTCGCATTCTTTTTGAAACTGAGTGGTAAGGCGTCTTTATTTTGCTCGTTCGCAGTTAAACAGTTCTTTAAATGATTTGGAAAATCTCATGTGCGTAAAGATAAACGGAAGGCTATTTCAGTTTCGTTATTGCTAAGATTGTGGTCAATTCTACCAATGGTGTGTTTCGATGGCTTCGAAGTCCGGCTAATTCGGGCATGTTTTTGCTTAACGTTTTTTGGCGCGTTCCACATTAGTGAAGTAGTGAGTCGTAATAAGAAGGAAA
The DNA here is from genome assembly GCA_033576535.1 of Allobates femoralis. Taxonomy (NCBI): domain Eukaryota; kingdom Metazoa; phylum Chordata; class Amphibia; order Anura; family Aromobatidae; genus Allobates; species Allobates femoralis. The sequence goes on from JARQOC010000003.1 coordinate 499,035,716, forward strand.
TGTCAGGTTTATTTTTTACTGACATTCATTTACATAAAGAATTTTTAGTAATTCAGTTAAAGCAGTCAAAGACAGACCGAATGGGTAAGGGGACATCTATCCGCTTGAATGCATTTCCTGGTTCTGATCTTTGCCCTGTGTCTAACATGCGGCTTTGGTTGGAATTTAGGCCTTTAGAATTTCAACATTTGTTTATCCACGCGGATGGATCCCTGTTAACCATTTTTCAATTCAATTCCATGTTAAAAAAATGCTTACAACAGCTCGGTTTATCTGATTTACCAATTTCATCCCATTCCTTTAGGATAGGTGCTGCAACGACAGCAGCTTCATTGGGTCTATCCGATTCAGATATTCGAAGGGTGGGAAGATGGAGTTCTCATAGAGTAAATCTATATATTAGACCAAACGCCATAGTTTGAATTTGTTATTATCTCCTTTTCTTTCAGGAAATTTGTCGGTATGGATCATAGGACATTCATTTATTTATTGGGCGAGGAAGAGGGCTCAACATCGCCCCTATTCCATGAATTTATCTCTCGACAGAGAACAAGTTTCTTTATGTTGGTTTGGACGCAGAGGAATGCGTTGGAATGACCTTTTTATGCTCTTACCAAAATTTCTGCTTTTGGCTCCTCATCCACACTTGATAATTGTGCACTTAGCTGGCAACGACCTTGGTAATACTAATACTCTATCTTTACTTTGGCAGATGAAGCATGATATTCTTGCTATTAAAAATATGTTACCTAATACGGAGGTGGTATTTTCAGAGGTCATTCCCAGGCTTATCTGGGCTAAAAAAAAATCTTGTTTTTTTAGATAACATCAGAAAGAGAATCAATAGAGCTATGTCGAAATTTATGGTAACAATCGGTAGTTTCGCTTACTGTCATTTAGATCTTGAGGGTTTTGTCCCTGGCATGTACTGCCCCGACAGCATACATCTAAGCGACATTGGTTTAGATGTCTTTAATTTGGGCTTGCAAAGCATGGTTGAGTATTGGCTGTTAGGTTTTGGGGGGGGGGGGCCTCATCATTCTGATCGGGCCGCTTGGGAAATACACGCCCAAGACAGTAGGGCGTTTTGGATTTATTTGGAATGTTTTGGTGAATACAATCACTGATGGATGTTATCCCATCCAAGTTTTTATTTATGAATTTATGTTTATGGATTGGAATTTATTTGATTAACCCTGAGTAAAGCCTGACGGCCTTTATCAACCATGCAAGCTTGTCTATTGTATTTATTTATAGAAGTTACTTGGATAATGGGGGGTTATTTTCCTATGGGCAGCCAGAAAAACCTATTAGCTTTCGAGCTTCATGGGAAAATGCCCTCCTTATTATATTTGTAAATAATATTTATTATTACTATTCTTTTATTTATTGTTATTAACCCCTGAGGTATTCTCAGAGGATGAAGCTCTATTTGTGGTGTGGAGCTTGGTAACAGATGCAGGCCGAGCTATGAGTGGCCGCCCAGCTGCTGGGCTTTTTTGATTACAGCCCTGTGATTGGCTGATGAGTTTGAGCGCGAATCAGCGCTATTTAAATTAAGCAGCTGGTCTGACGGAGCGTCAGTCAGCTGGTGAGCTGAGGAGAAGAAGTCACCCACCCTCCCTCCCTTATTCTGGTATTCCTTTTATTCTCTTTGCAGGATGGATTTCATCAAAAGTCGTCATATAGGCTTTACTTGTGGGAAATACACACCCAAGACAGTAGGGCGTTTTGGATTTATTTGGAATGTTTTGGTGAATACAATCATGGATGGATGTTTTCCCATCCAAGTTTTTATTTATGAATGTATAATATTTATGGATTGGAATTTATTTGATTACCCCTGAGTAAAGCCTGACGGCCTTTATCAACCATGCAAGCTTGTCTATTGTATTTATTTATAGAAGTTACTTGGATAAGTGGGGAGTTATTTTCCCAAGTAGTGGCAGAGGCACTAATTTCATTGATGCGTCATGTACTCGGATGCTTGCTGTAGTTTTGATAAAAATCACTGTTTTATTTGAGGGAGATTATCATGAGCAGACTAGAAATCTTGCTGCCATGTAGTCCTCCATATTCATGAGCTCTGTATAGATAGACTCTAGAGGAAATCAAAATTCACTGTAAATTAAATATAATTCCAAAATGTATGCTAGGACTCTTTTCTTCTGTTTATTAGGAAATATCGAAGTGCTATGTTACAAAAACGAACTGATGTTCTGCATAGCCAAGTCAGCGCACAGAGTATCAGCATCTAGCTGAGTGATTATAGAAGCTGCAGTTTAGATGGAATACATAGAGACTAACCAAAGTCCTATGGAACCCAAGGCAAAGTTTGGGCCTGTGCAACACCACCGTCAGCATGTTACTTCGATGTGGGGATGCAGAGGTCCCTGCCAGTGTCCATCATTATATTTGTCCTTCTTCCTCATTCTTCCTAAATAAGTGATACTGTGTATATATACATATACCTCTTATAGATACAAATGCACACAGTTTTTGAAAGAACTCAGCAAGGAGGATCCAACATCTTAGAGAACCAACCACAGATCATCTGTGGTTGTAGGTTTATACACATTCTTCTCTCTCTTCATGTAATCCCAAACAGACCTGATGATGTTGAGATAAAGGCACTTTGGGGGCTAGATCATTACTTTCAGAACTTTTTGTTCCTCTTTCCCCTTACAATAGGTTTTGCATTGTCTTTATATTTGAAGTAATTGTACTAATGAAGATTAAACTTTTTAGTAGTCTCCCTGAATATATTGCATGATGCATAAATCTTAGTGATGAGCGAATATACTCATCATTGTTTGGTATTCACATGATATTATGGTGTTCGGGCTACTCAGTGCTCCTTGAGTATTTGAGTGCCCTGCCCAGCATGCTTGACGCCTGATTTTCAGCCACAAAACATGCTGGGCTTGCTTGTGAATCACAGTAATGCCTTAGCCATCTTTGTTGTGGCATACCTATGACTGGCTGGCCACCTAGCGTCATAGGGTCTATATAACCCCTGCAGATATCATCTTGCATACATTGCATCCGGAAACCGAGTAGTGTGAGCATAGGGACAGAGTGAGCAGCGTGTAGGGAGAGTGTTTCTCTCATGTAAATATAACACAATAGTTCTATTAAGAGCTCCATCGAGTCTCTATTAGCTCTGAATAGTGTTGTAAAAGTGTTTGGAGCAGAGACAGAGAGCAGACAAAATTGTATGAAACAATTGCAAGGTATTTGGACACAATACACACATACTTTTTGTTTTCTAGCTTTTGTTTAATACAATTTGGCGTGTAAAGTGAACTTGCTGTACAGGCTTGTTCACATTAGTTTGTTCTGTCTCAGCTTTTGTCTGCAATTTAACAGAGAGAGCAGAGTAGCATTCCAGTACCTCTATATTAGACCAACAGTTCTTTTTAGAGCTCAGTTTTCACCACACATTGCATACTATTACAGTCATATGAAAAAGTTTGGGCACCCCTCTTAATCTTACTCTTTTTTTTGTTTTTAAAAATAGTTTTTTGCAACAGCTATTTCAGTGTGATATATGTAATAACTGATGGACACAGTTATATTTCAGGATTGAAATGAGGTTTATTGTACTAACCGAAAATGTGAAATATGCATTATTTCAAAAATTGACAGATGCAAAAGTATGGGTACCTCAACAGAAAAGTGACATTAATATTTAGTAGATCCACCTTTTGCAAAAATAATAGCCTCTAGTCGCTTCCTGTAGTTGTTAATGAGTTCCTGGATCCTGGATGAAGGTATTTTTGACCATTAATCTTTACAAAACAATTCCAGTTCAGTTAAGTTTGATGGTCGCCGAGCATGGAAAGCCCGCTTCAAAACATCCCAGAGATGTTCAATGATATCCAGGTCTGGGGACTGGGATGTCCATTCCAGAACATTGCAATTGTTCTTCTGCATGAATGCCTGAGTAGATTTGGAGCAGTGTTTTGGATCATTTTCTTGCTGAAAGATCCATCCCCGATGTAACTTCAACTTTGACACTGATTCTTGAACATTATTCTCAAGAATCTGCTGATACTGAGTGGAATCCATGCGACCCTCAACTTTAACAAGATTCCCGGTGCCGTCATTGGCCACACAGCCCCAAAGCATGATGGACCCTCCCCCAAATTTGACAGTGGGTAATAAGTGTTTTTCTTGGAATGCTGTGTTTTTGTGGCGCCATGCATAACGCCTTGTTGTATGACCAAACAACTCAATCTTTGTTTCATCAGTCCACAGGACCTTCTTCCAAAATGAAACTGGCTTGTCCAAATGTGCTTTTGCATACCTCAGGCGACTGTTTGTGGCGTGCATGCAGAAATGGCTTCTTTCGTATCACTCTCCCATACAGCTTCTCCTTGTGCAGTGTGCACTGTATTGTTGACCGATGCACAGTGACACCATCTGCAGCAAGATGATGCTGCAGGTCTTTGGAGGTGGTCTGTGGATTGTTCTTGACTATTCTCACCATTCTTCTTCTCTGCCTTTCTGATATTTTTGTTGGCCTGCCAGCAATTTACAAGAACTGTCCCTGTCGTCTTCCATTTCCTTACTATGTTCCTCACAGTGGAAACAGACAGGTTAAATCTCTGAGACAACTTTTTGTATCCTTCCCCCGAACAACTATGTTGAACAATCTGTTTTTTTCAGATAATTTGAGAGCTGTTTTGAGGAGCCCATGATGCCACTCCTCAGAGAAGATGCAAGTAGGAGAACAACTTGCAAGTGGACACCTGAAACAGCTTTTCTCATGATTGGATACACCGGGCTATGAAGTATAAAGCTCTATGAAGTTACCAAACCAATTTAATGCTTCAGTAAGTCAGTAAAAAGTAGTTAGGAGTATTCAAATCAAAAAAATCAGAAGGGTGCCCATACTTTGGCATCTGTCAAATTTTGAAATGATGCATATTTCACATTTTTGGTTAGTACAATAAACCTTATTTCAAACCTGAAATGTTACTGTGTCCATCAGTTATTACAAATATCACACTGAAATAGCTGTTGCAAAAAAAACAATTTTAAACAAAAAAAAAGAGTAAGATTAAGAGAGGTGCCCAAACTTTTTCATATGACTGTATATAATAGAGTACTTCCATTTTCTGGTGTCCTTTGAAAAGTAGTGGTTGTTCTGCAATCACTAATTTCTGGGGTCACATTTTACTTGGCCAGCACCTCAAAGTCCAAAATATAACTAGCATACTAGTGATCTATTTAAATCCTGTCAAAAAGAGTACTTGCATTTTATGATGTCCTTTAAACAACACTGGTCCTTCTGCCACATGTAATTTTTGGGGTCTAATTTTGCTTGGCCTGCACAAAAAAGTCCAAAATATTAACAGTGTCCTAGTGAGCCATTCAAATACTGTCAAATACAGTACTACCATTTCTTATTGTGTAAAAACTGGGACCTCTGCTGCCTAAGTTTGGGGTTACATTTTCCTTGCCACTTAAAGTCATCACTATATACGTCCAAAAAAATCAGTATGCCAAAGCCTGGCATTAAGGAACAGGGATGTGGATGTGGGCATGGTGTTGACGCTAGATCCCAGTCAAGGCAGTGTGATATGTCAGAATAAGGTTGATGAATGTACTATGTTCCTGTCACAATTTGGTCCGCGCCATAAGCCTGTGTTGAAGCCTTGTGACCAAACTTGGCACTCCAAAGAGCTCTTTTGTCCGTATCCTTTTTATTGTCTCGGCCTTACATGATTATTCCCAGATATTGGAAGTTAGCTCAGTGCCCTCCCCTGACAGACTGTCTGGAGGAGATGACCCATCTATGTAGAACGGAAGATTTCACTGTTGAGATGATGGATCGTAAGGATAGATTTGTTACGCTGTGGAACCTGTTGCTGTTATTCTTGGACTCCCCAAAGTTTAAGGAAATTTTCATAAGTTCCTGAGAGGGTGGAGGACACCTATTCCCCCCTTCTTCTTTTCCCTTCCCCTTCTCTCACCTATCACTCTGCACCCCCCCCCCTTTTCTATATCTCACACCTCCTTCCTCCTTCTCAGTCCTACTTCACCCAGTTGAACTACTGAGGGAGTAACGACTTTTAAGTCGTTTCATGTATGGTCTATTTTTAGGCTTATAAGCTTGCTGACTTTTGGATATTCTAGTTGTCTACTGAGTGATTGGTTAATAACATACAAATATTGATCCTTGGCCTATACCTAGATCAGTCTAACACAGATCTGTGGTTCTAGAAGATGCTAAAAGGTTTAGACTGAGATTGAAAAACAAGACCAAAAAGATGCGAATTGTATTGTATTAACCAAAGATTGACTGCTGAATAGTTTGTATGCTACCTTCTTATTTGGTATGTTCAATAAAAACACATTAAACATAAAAAGAGTTTACAGCAATATTTGGGTAGATTTAGCAAACACTGCTTTTAAGACTAAAAAAGCTGTTAATGTGAAGAGTATACAGTATTTGGCAGACAGTGCCTGAAGATGCCTGAAGCTGATGTATTGTCCCATACGGGAGGGGTTAGTGCTGAGGAGAAGATACTATTTTATGCATTTATTTATATTATATTATCTAAAAATCCTAGAACTGCAGTAGACAGATCATCTTCATAGTGTGCGAGCACAGGGACAGTAGAATTTTTTTTTTATTACCCGGAAGTTCATCTTTAACTTTGTTATAGCATGCCCTAAGGATAGACATGCATTTCATAAATGTATGTTTTTATTATTAAGCAAATACTTTTATAGACATCATAAAGATCTACTGAGACATGACAGCTCATTTTGTAACCTAGTCAAATAAACATTATGACTACTTAGAGATCTGCAAACAGTTTTGTCTTAATCCACATTTGGTTTTAGCACGCTGTTTGAATAGAGTATTGTATTTACACATGTGAAATTTTTATATATTCTAAAGTCTCAATTACTAAATTAGGAAACTACCTTCTTTTCCATTGCACTGGAAACTGAAATTATTAATAGGTTTTATGTTGTGTACTTTCTACTGGGCAGTGGATTGCTGCTTCTCTTAAGGCCGGGTTACACGCTACGATGTCCCAGCGACCCGACCAACGATCTGGATCGCTGGGACATTGTTATCTGATCGCTCGTGGGCTGTCACACAGGCAGACTCACCAGTGATCAGCGACCCGTGCAACGACCTCGACATCGTGGAAAAGAATATAAAATATTCTTTTCCACGATGTCGAGGTCCCGCAATGCTGGGTTAAGCGGGAGAATGCTGGTAACCAGGATAAACATCGGGTTACTAATCGCAGCGCCCTGGTAACCAGGGTACACGTCGGGTTATTAAGCGGGAGAACGCTGATAACCAGGGTATACATTGGGTTGCTAATCAGAGCGCTGCGCTTAGTAATCCAATATATGTCCTGGTTACCTGCGTTCTCCCGCTTAGTAACCCGATGTGTTCCCTGGTTACCAGGGAACACATTGGGTTAGAAGGGCGTCACACACGCCGATGTGTGCTGCCCAATGGGCGACCAATGACGGGCAAATGGCGCTGGCCATTTACCAATGATTAGTGAGCTAATCGCTGGTCGTTGGTACATTTCACACGCAGCGACTTTGTTACGCCGTCGCTGCAACGTCACCGGCCTATAGAAGCCTGGAATAAAAAAAAGGAACAAAGAAAAAGTTGATTCATAATGAAAAATGAAATCACCCTATTAAGTAAATAGTGCTCTATTATTTTCTCTCCAGATGTCTGACATTTATGTAATGTGTACTGTGAGACAGTGCGGGGGATCATATGCGAGGGGCGCTATGTCTCCCCCAGAATGCGCACTGTCACGTATTGAGCCCGGTGTAAGGTGTGAGAGAAAGGGACAGTCCGCTCCCTCCGCTCCGGGTCTTGCAAGGTCCCTGAAGGAGACACAGAGTTAAAAGCCTGAGCATGAGGCAGGGCGGGGTTCCCTGTACACAGATTTGTGCCTTAGCTGCAGGAGCAGCAGAGATAGACTGGAGAGGTCTAGAGTTCCAGGGGACTATGTGCTATACTAACACGGCCTAGCCCAGGAGGGCTGGGGAGCTCGGGGTGACCTATAACGGAAGCCCATAACCTGAAGGAACCGGGTTACTTTGTGTGAACTGTATCCTGTGTACCCGGCTGCGACTCGGATTCCGGCAGACTGTGCCACTGCTGTGTGTGTATCAGCAATAAAACCGAGTACTGCTTGAACTACTACCGGACTCCACGTGTTGCCTGACTTGCCATCCCGGCGCTGCCCTACATATGGTGGAGAATGCGGGCATGCCAGCCTGCTGAGTGAGAGCAATGAGAACTCGGGGGTGGTACAGCCGAGGGCTGTGGTATAGTAGCACCGTATATGGACGGTTTATAAGGACTATGTTGATGCACTTTAAATGGACTTGGTTGCTATGGGCGACCGCACGACGCACCCCAGCATCTTGTCGGTGGCCTAGGTGTCACGAAGACAGACGACATGTTCAAGGTGTCGGTGGCCTAGGTGTCACGAAGACAGCGTGTTCAAGGTCTCGGTGGCCTAGGTGTCACGAAGATGCCAAGACAGCACCACATCCAGATTCCTAAAGGACATTATGAACTGTGTTGTCACTGTGTTCACCCCCGGCTGGTTTAAGCAAGGAGGGGGGAGGTTGGACAGGAGTCACAGGGGTACAAACCGGGAGCAGTGCCAAAAGGTGTTGTATGGTGGCCCGACTCCTATGGCAATGTGTTCATCCCCCACTGGTCTGAACAAGGAGGGGAGAGGTAGGACACGATCTACCGGTGTCCTAGGTGTACAAGCCGGCAGTGTGTTTAACCTTTATCCACAGGTGTGAGCAACGCTGTCGCCCGACTTGTCAGGCAGTGTGTTTAACCTCTATCCACAGATGTAAACAAGGAGGGGGGTATGTGAGGCACCGCCGGCATGGTCCTCATGGCCGGGACGCATCACATGCAGGATCAGGGTATGATCCTGTTCACACTGGCCGGTTTTACTGTGATGATGCTGTGTGAACCAACTTGGAACACAAGGTTTAATGTGACTAGTGAGTGGCTCATGAGATCGAGGAAGCCCTGAGGAAAGGGTTGTAATGAGTGATTGCTGACAGCCCAGGTGGGTGTGTCAGGTGGGTGTGTCCAGAGGATTAGCAGCCCAGCTGGATGATTCAGTGTGGGAGTGGTCGGCACGATAAGAGCCGGCCAGCTGAGTGATTGAGAGATTGAAGCTGAGATCCTGCTGAGGGCTCGTGCTGAGAGATTCATTCTGAGACCAGAACTCATGCTGAGAGGTTCATTACCAGCCAGAGAGCCGAGCAGAGCCAGTCTGTGTGAGGGACTGGGAATGAGAGTCCAGACCACCATAAGGAACGATGGTGAAGAGAGCATGCTAGCTCTATACCGGTAGCCAGCACCGGGGTCGTTATAGCACCTGGTGTGGGGAAGCCGTGGCTGACCTGGCGGACGCTGGACTAGCCATGGGGTGAAACACATCCAGGAAGGAGCCCGTGGGGGAGGCTTGGCCAACCCGTTACCCAGGTAGCGAGACCCGGATCCGTGCCCGGTAAGACAGCAGTTCCCGTGTAACGGAGTGAGCTGTGTGCGTGATTAATGCCAGGCGGGCATAACCGCCATTGGGTCCGACTAGGCAGTCGGTAAAGGACCCGTAGATGTATGAAAGGGCTTAGGTAACAGTGCCCTGAATGAGAGACGATGGCCTATGTGTAACAGCCACATATAATGTTGTGGGGGAGAGTGACCCAGCCAGTATGGATGATACATTGGAGGCGATCCGTCCCTGCGGGACGAGAGGGAGGCTTGCCCTGCTGGTTGCAGAGGGTACCTGTCCCTCAACCACGGCCTCTAATGGTGTGGGTGTGCCTGTGGTGCCAGACACAGGGGTAATAGGGCTCCTAGTAGGTAACGGATGAGTTTCCCGGTACTAAGGTTTGCCAATCCCTGTAATGGACCCAGAAGAGCCACAGTCCATGGATGTTTATAGGATGGGCTGTGAGCGTGTGGAAGGATGCGTGTGATTTATGGACGTTTGTATGATGGATCACATGTGATATGTAACGTCCCGGTCAGGCAGGAATCCTGACTACGGGTTAATGGTATATTATCATGCTGGGTGACTAAAGCCAGGTGGCAGGTACCGCCATTGGGACCCACAGGACCCGTTGAGGCGTATGTAACGAAGGTCAGAAGCAGGGGTTAAAAGGGCTCCTAGAGTGGGGAAACTGTGGTTGAACCAGGTGGGCGCTGACCTGGACGTGGGGTGAAACACGTCCAGGAAGGAGCCCCTTGGCGAGTCATAGCGTACCCGTTACTCAGGTTGCTCAATCCCTGTTATGAACCCGGAGGGGTCATCGTTGTAATGTAGCGTATGTATTGATGTATAGTGTAAGTAGGCCGGAGGCCGTAGCTACCACGGGATCCGGTGTTAGAGCTCCAATGGGGAGAGAGGTGGTTACAGGTCCCGAGTTGTATATGTGCAATGTTATATGTAATGTATGATGTATTTATGTATGGTGTTTATAATCAATGTGATATGTGTCAAACATGCTACCCGGGTTATGTTATTAATATGTGAAAATAAACGGGTAGACATTGGTTAACTTATAAACACGTGTTCTTGTCGTTATGCAAGCGGGTTCCCCGGTTGCTACCTTACATATGGTGGAGAATGCGGGCAGCCTGAACCACGAACTGCATGTCCATACTTAAGCCGGCCACGCTACAGTTCAGGCCTGCTGCTGATATGGAGGAAATCCTAAGGCAGCTGGTACTTACCCAGCAGCGGCAACAAGAACAGCAGCAGTGACACGAGGAGCAGCAGCTCCGACAGCAGGAGCAGCAGCAGTTGCGACAACAGGAGCAGTTTCTACAACAGCAGAAAACGAATGAACTGCTCCTGCACCAAATTACGGCCCTACGAGACCCGCCAACAGCGCCTCCCCTGGAACGGCGTGAGGCCCGGGACCGGGTCCGGTCGGCCCTGCGGAAGCTGAGTCCAGAGGACAACGTAGAAGCCTTCCTCACAGTCTACGAGCGCACCGCAGAGCAAGAAGGCCTCCCTCCCGCTCAGTGGGCTGAAGTGGTGGCGCCGTTCCTGATGGGCGACGCCCAAAAGGCCTACACAGATCTCAGTTGGGAGGATGCACAGGACTACGCCAGACTCAAAGGTGAGATCCTTGCTAGACTGGGGGTCAATACTTATGTCCGAGCCCAACGGGTGGTTTCCTGGTCCTACGTGGAGTCCAAGCCGGCTCGCTCCCAGGCGTATGACTTGTTGCAGTTGGTGAAACGATGGCTCCAGCCTGAGAGCTTGACTCCGGGACAGATGGTGGAAAGGGTGTGGTCGACCGGCTGGTACGGACTCTGCCGGTTGCGATACAGCGTTGGGTGGGGCAAGGGGACCTGGGTACCTTGGACCAGGTGGTTAGCTTGATAGAGCGATATACAGCCACCGAGGAGTTCATACGGGACTCTGCCCCACTGCAGTTACGCCGGCCTCCGGAGCCGGGTAACGGTGTACGTCCATCCACAGGGGACTCTCCTAAAAACGTACCCGCTGTGAGGACACCCCAGAACGGGGCTGGCAGGAGACCAGGCTCCCCAAGAAGGAGCTTCCGGCCCAGCGCTGCCACTGCTACGTGGTGCTGGCGGTGCAAAGGACCGGGACATGTGGCTGCCTATTGCCCACTAACGGTGGAACCCATGGACTGCGGGTTCACACGCCGGCTCTCGATGTATGCCAGCCCCGTGTTCACCGCAGATGTAGTGGTTCCCCTAACGGCACCACATCTGTGCCCGGTGCTCGTTAATGGACACAGAGCAGAAGCTCTCTTGGACTCTGGCAGTTTGGTGACGATGGTTCGTGCGTCCTTAATCCCCTGGTCTGGATGCATAACGCCAAGGAACGGAACGCTCGGGTCACCCGGTGGTTCCTGTCGCTCCAAAACTTAAATTTTACAGTGGAGCATCGGGCTGGCAAGTTGCAGGGTAATGCGGATGCCCTGTCCTGGGCATCCTGTTTGTTGGCTGGGGTTCAACCCCACATGTTTGAACCGAGGGGGGGGGGTGTGAGACAGTGCGGGGGATCATATGCGAGGGGCGCTATGTCTCCCCCAGAATGCGCACTGTCACGTATTGAGCCCGGTGTAGGGTGTGAGAGAAAGGGACAGTCCGCTCCCTCCGCTCCGGGTCTTGCAAGGTCTCGGAAGGAGACACGGAGTTAAAAGCCTGAGCAGGAGGCAGGGCGGGGTTCCCTGTACACAGATTTGTGCCTTAGCTGCAGGAGCAGCAGAGATAGACTGGAGAGGTCTAGAGTTCCAGGGGGTCGTGTGCTATACTAACACGGCCTAGCCCAGGAGGGCTGGGGAGCTCGGGGTGACCTATAACGGAAGCCCATAACCTGAAGGAACCAGGTTACTTTGTGTGAACTGTATCCTGTGTACCCGGCTGCGACCCGAATTCCGGCAGACTGTGCCACTGCTATGTGTGTATCAGCAATAAAACCGGGTACTGCTTGAACTACTACCGGACTCCACGTGTTGCCTGACTTGCCATCCCGGCGCTGCCCCACAGTACCCTTTTTACTAGAAATGGATGCTAAGGATGTTTGATTTATTAAACTTACAACAGAATAAATAGGTATTGAAACAGTTAATGTATTTCATATATCTGTAGATTTGTGCAGAGACTAAAATAGACAGTCAATTTCTATTTTGGAATTTTGACTAGCAAGCATTATGGTTGGGCAATTTTGTAAAACAGTCATTTATTTTTCCCAGTTAAGGTCATATTTACATTCTAGCAGCACAGACAGACTGTAATAAAGTATATAATCTTAAAAAAATATATCATGAAACCCTGCGGATATTCCCAAAAACCCAGAAATTAACTATATATATATATATATATATATGCAAAGCAAAAGCAGACCACCATGGGCAGCAGGTAAGGCAAGGGGATCCTATCTGACCCTGACATGCCCCATGTGGTGACTCCCGCTCTTTTAATGGCAGTACCCAAGTGTAAAATTAATCTTTATAACTTAAAGAAAATTCCATTCTAATGCGTTTCTACCTCCATAATGATGAGTCATGAGGGGAGTGTACTTGTAAGGGAAGAAAAGTAAAGCAGTAGGTACTTGTCACGCCACAAACTAGGGTTGTTTGCAGCGGATCATTCAGGATACTCTCAAAGCATGTTTACAACAGAACAGAGCTTTAATTACCTATAAACAGGTACAGATATGATAGGCTTTGTAGAATCAGGAATATATATATCTTAAATGACAATAAACAAACCTAGCAATAGAACTCTTACATATACAGGAATGGAGTTGTTGCACTAAACATATTCCAATACCCCCACTCAACAACTACATATCTTGTTAGTTCCATTGCGGTTCTGAAGTCCTCAAACTTGGCTCTTAACAATGGTTTTGTCATACCATCAGATAACATCTTGTTAGACTCGAAATAAACAAACTCTAGTACACCACGTTCCACTAATGGTACCTTTACACGCCGCCACAACAGGATGGATACAACCCGCTACAGGCTACAAATGTAGCTTGTAGCGCCAATATCGCCCGTAGTAGCGGCGTCTGAAGACGGGACGACACAGCCGGCTACAGATACCTCTGTATCCGTGCACTGCCCATAAACATATGGCTACATCGCCGATTGTAGCGAGCTGTATCGGCGTGTAAAGACGTTACGGAAGGGAACTCGGGACAGCCTGCAATGTAGCTAAGGCGTGACCCTGGCTCCGTGTTACCACGCCCCATGTGCGATCATTGGTGGAAGCTGCTGCATGACGATTGGTAGTCGCTGCCTAGGGAGGCATATTTAAGGAGCTGACCAGTCACACTACACAATCGCTCGAGCGTGCTGTATTACTCAGCCTCCTGCGATGCCTGGCCAATCAGGATGTTATTGCTTTGTCCTATCAGCGTACGGACGGCTCGTACTCTCAATTGTGGCACGCCTATGTGCTGTCCCTGCTGCACCAGGTCCGCCCATAGTAGCTGGTTATAGCGGTGTGTAATTGAGCTACAGATGGCTACTTGCGACACCCGGCGATGTAGCTAGCTGTAGATGTAGCGTGGCGTAGCGCACCTTGTGGCGGCGTGTAAAGAGGGTGCGGTTCCCGTTGGTAACCGTTCGGCTGTGCTCGTGCACGTGAAGTTGCCGTTGGTATCCATCCTGTTGTGGCGGCGTGAAAAGGTACCATAAGTCACGTAAGTGGTGATATTTAACATCAATGTGCTTAGTCCTTTCAGTAATGTTTTCACTGCTGGCAAGTTTAATACATCCTTGGTTGTCCTCAGAGATAACTGTTGGCTGAGCTAGTGGCTTACTGAAATCTTCCAAAAGTTGTTTCAACCAAATAACTTCTTGACTTGCAAAAGCATCTGACATATATTCTGCTTCTTTAGAAGACAATGTGACTGACACTTGTTGATCTCCAATCACTTGTATCTCCAGCCCAATCTGCATCCACATAACCTCAGAGAGTGAGATCTCCTGATTCAGATATCTTAAGATTTAGCCTTTGAGTTTCCTTAAGATATTGTAGAATTCTTTTAATTGCATTCCAGTTTATTTGGCGTGGCTTGCTTACACGTCGGCAAGGAATTCCAACTGCAGCTGTAATATCTGAACGAGTTGTGGTTGCTAGGTACAAAAGCGCCCCACTCCTTGTCTGTAACTCTCATTGGTGGGTAGCAGATCTTCTTCTCCTTCCAACTAGTAGGACGGATCCATTGGTGTTGATGCACCTTTGGCTTCTGACATTCCAGACTGGTTTAGGATTGCGAAAATTTTAGAACTTTGGTTGAGAAGAAAACTCCCATCCTCCTCTCTCTGGATTTGGATTCCCAAATAATATGTCACATTTCCAAGGTCCTTAGTCTCAAAGTGCTGGTTGAGAATTTCACCTCACTTTGTAACTTCCTTTTCATCTAGTTGAGACATGATTACCGTATATACTCGCGTATAAGCCGAGTTTTTTCAGCTCAAAAATTGGGCTGAAAAGTCCCCCCCTTGGCTTATACGCGAGTCACTGGATACTGTATATAATGTATACAGTATATAGTGCCCCCCCATCAGTATACAGGGCCCCCCCCTTGTTTAGAAATCCTGTAAAGGAAGAGATTGGTATACTTATCCCTCAGCTGTACCGCTGCCGCTGTCCCGCCGCCGCCATAACGCTCCTCCAGCTTCATCCAGCGTCTTCCGTCTTCTTCCGTCTTCCTCCGGTGGGCGCAGGCAATGACGTCATTGTCTGCGCGCCAGAGGAGGAAGCCGGAAGAAGACGGAAGACGCTGGATGAAGATGGAGGAGCGTGATGGCGGCGGCGGGACAGCGGCAGCGGGACAGCGGAGGGATAAGTATACTAATCTCTTTCTTTACAGGATTGTTACCCAAGGGGGGGCCTGTATACTGATATGGGGGGCTGCTGTATATACCTCTGGGGCTGTATATACCTCTGGGGCTGTATATACCTCGGGGGCTGCTGTATACTACCTACGGGCTGCTGTATACTACCACTGGGGCTGCTGTATATACCTCTTGGGCTGAATATACCTCTGGGGCTGTATATACCTCTGGGGCTGCTGTATACTACCTAAGGGCTGCTGTATACAACCACTGGGGCTGCTGTATACTACCACTGGGGCTGTATATACCTCTGGGGCTGCTGTATACTACCTAAGGGATGCTGTATACTACCACTGGGGCTGCTGTATACTACCACTGGGGCTGCTGTATACTACCACTGGGGCTGCTGCTGTATATACCACTGGGGCTGCTGCTGTATACTACCACTGGGGCTGCTGCTGTATACTACCACTGGGGATGCTGCTGTATACTACCACTGGGGTTGCTGTATATACCTCTGGGACTACTGTATACTAGCACTGGGGCTGCTGCTGTATATACCACTGGGGAGGCTGCTGTATACCACACTGCTGGGGGCTGTATACCTGTGCTGGGGTCCACCCTCGGCTTATACACGAGTCAATAGGTTTTCCCAGGTTTTGGTGGCAAAAGTAGGGGGTCAGCTTATACACGGGTCGGCTTATACATGAGTATATACGGTACATCGTCTACATGTAGGAGAACATACATCCACTCCTTTGCTACAATTTTCGTTTACAAACATGGATCATCTTGATACCTTTTAAATCCTTCATCCATCAAAACTTTGTTCATTTTTGAGTTCTATGCTCCTTGACAAAGTAAAGTGCCAAAGGTGACAGTTACTGATCCACCATTTTTTTTAAATGTATACTTCGTATAGTTGTAATACTAAAAATTTTTGTTTCATCCTATGTAAATTTCTTTTTCCTGTACTATAAGGCGAACTATACATGGACTCTAGGGTCACAACAGCATTCATGCTTATTACCGCATTGAATATAATTCTAGTAAAGCAACCTGCAAGAGTTAACTTCTTTTCCTGGTACCATATGTTATTATTTAATTCAGCTGTGGGTGTGGGGTGTTTTTATATTTATATTTGTGTTTTTTGTAATGTGAATTTGCTAACGATTAAGAAGTTTGTCGAAACGTGTCTAGCTGCCCCTGCGAGGGCACTGAGATGTTTTTAATTTTTTTTATTTTGCTCAATAAAAAAGAATTGAAGAAGATAATGGTTTGCCCCATTGTTTCCATTTTGATTTCAATGCTATAGGCCAGTGATGGCGAACCTATGGCACGCAGCGCCCTCTCTGGTGGCACGCGGCCTCGCCGCTGCACTGCCACTTTGAACTGCTGGCACAATCGCGCCAGCAGTTCAATGATGTTTCGGAGCGGAGGAGACACTTCTCCTCGCTCCGACACTGTCTGCTAGCCACGCCCACCGGATCATGTGACTGCGGTCATGTGACCTGCTCAGCGTCACGTGACCGCAGTCAGCACGAGAAGAACTGCAGATATGAGAGAAGCAGCAGCCGGCGGTGGAAACAGGAATAGTTAGGTGAGTATGTGATTTTTTTTTTTTTTTTTAAGTTCGGAGGGAGCATTTACTACAAGCATGGGGGCAATATAAGGATAGGGGGCTATACAAGGAGGGAGCATTTACTACAAGCATGGGGGCAATATAAGGATGGGGGCTATACAAGGAGGGAGCATTTACTACAAGCATGGGGGCAATATAAGGATGGGGGCTATACAAGGAGGGGGCATTTACTACAAGCATGGGGGCAATATAAGGATGGGGCTATACAAGGAGGGGGCATTTACTACAAGCATGGGGGCAATATAAGGATGGTGGGCTATACAAGGAGGGAGCATTTACTACAAGCATGGGGGCAATATAAGGATGGGGGCTATACAAGGAGGGAGCATTTACTACAAGCATGGGGGCAATATAAGGATGGGGGCTATACAAGGAGGGGGCATTTACTACAAGCATGTGGGCAATATAAGGATGGGGGGCTATACAAGGAGGGAGCATTTACTACAAGCATGGGGGCAATATAAGGATGGGGGCTATACAAGGAGGGAGCATTTACTACAAGCATGGGGGCAATATAAGGATGGGGGCTATACAAGGAGGGGACATTTACTACAAGCATGGGGGCAATATAAGGATGGGGGCTATACAAGGAGGGAGCATTTACTACAAGCATGGGGGCAATATAAGGATGGGGGCTATACAAGGAGGGAGCATTTACTACAAGCATGGGGGCAATATAAGGATGGGGGGCTATACAAGGAGGGAGCATTTACTACAAGCATGGGGGCAATATAAGGATGGGGGCTATACAAGGAGGGGGCATTTACTGCAAGCATGGGGGCAATATAAGGATGGGGCTATACAAGGAGGGAGCATTTACTACAAGCATGGGGGCAATATAAGGATGGGGGCTATACAAGGAGGGGACATTTACTACAAGCATGGGGGCAATATAAGGATGGGGGCTATACAAGGAGGGAGCATTTACTACAAGCATTAAGGCAATATAAGGATGGGGCTATACAAGGAGGGAGCATTTACTACAAGCATGGGGGCAATATAAGGATGGGGGCTATACAAGGAGGGAGCATTTACTACAAGCATGGGGCAATATAAGGATGGGGGGCTATACAAGGAGGGAGCATTTACTACAAGCATGGGGGCAATATAAAGATGGGGGCTATACAAGGAGGGGGCATTTACTGCAAGCATGGGGGCAATATAAGGATGGGGCTACACAAGGAGGGGGCATTTACTACAAGCATGGGGGCAATATAGGGATGGGGGCTATACAAGAAGGGAGCATTTACTACAAGCATGGGGGCAATATAAGGATGGGGGCTATACAAGGAGGGGGCATTTACTGCAAGCATGGGGGCAATATAAGGATGGGGCTACACAAGGAGGGGGCATTTACTACAAGCATGGGGGCAATATAGGGATGGGGGCTATACAAGAAGGGAGCATTTACTACAAGCATGGGGGCAATATAAGGATGGGGGCTATACAAGGAGGGGGCATTTACTACAAGGATGGGGATATACAAGGAGGGGGCATTTACTACAAGGAGGGGGCAATAATAAGGGGGGGCATTTACTATAAGGATGGGGGCTATACAAGATGGGGCATTTACTATAAGGATGGGGGCTACACAAGATGGGGCATTTACTATAAGGATGGGGGCAATACAAGATGGGGCATTTACTATAAGGATGGGGGCTATACAAGATGGGGCATTTACTACAAGGATGGGGGCTATACAAGATGCGGCATTTACTACAAGGATGGGGGCTATACAAGGAGGGGGCATTTACTATAAGGATAGGGCATTACAAGGAGGGGACATTTACTATAAGGATGGGGGCTATACAAGATGGGGCATTTACTACAAGGATGAGGGCTACACAAGATGGGGCATTTACTACAAGGATGGGGGCTATACAAGATGGGGCATTTACTACAAGGATGGGGGCAATACAAGATGGGGCATTTACAATAAGGATGGGGGCTACACAAGATGGGGCATTTACTATAAGGATGGGGGCTATACAAGATGGGGCATTTACTACAAGGATGGGGCTATACAAGATGGGGCATTTACTACAGGGATGGGGGCTATACAAGGAGGGGGCATTTACTATAAGGATTGGGGCATTGCAAGGAGGGGACATTTACTATAAGGATGGGGGCTATACAAGGAGGGAGCATTTACTACAAGCATGGGGGCAATATAAGGATGGGGCTATACAAGGAGGGGGCATTTACTACAAGCATGGGGGCAATATAAGGATCGGGCTATGCAAGGAGGGAGCATTTACTACAAGCATGGGGGCAATATAAGGATGGGGGCTATACAAGGAGGGAGCATTTACTACAAGCATGGGGGCAATATAAGGATGGGGGCTATACAAGGAGGGGAAATTTACTACAAGCATGGGGGCAATATAAGGATGGGGGCTACACAAGGAGGGGGCATTTACTACAAGCATGGGGGCAATATAGGGATGGGGCTATACAAGGAGGGAGCATTTACTACAAGCATGGGGCAATATAAGGATGGGGGCTATACAAAGGAGGGCATTTACTACAAGGATGGGGCTATACAAGGAGGCGGCATTTACTACAAGGAGGGGGCAATACAAGGGGGTGGGCATTTACTATAAGGATGGGGCTATACAAGATGGGGCATTTACTATAAGGATGGGGGCTACACAAGATGGGGCATTTACTATAAGGATGGGGGCAATACAAGATGGGGCATTTACTACAAGGATGGGGGCAATACAAGATGGGGCATTTACTATAAGGATGGGGGCTACACAAGATGGGGCATTTACTATAAGAATGGGGGCAATACAAGATGGGGCATTTACTACAAGGATGGGGGCAATACAAGATGGGGCATTTACTATAAGGATGGGGGCTACACAAGATGGGGCATTTATTATAAGGATGGGGGCAATACAAGATTGGGCATTTACTATAAGGATGGGGCTATACAAGATGGGGCATTTACTACAAGGATGGGGGCTATACAAGATGGGGCATTTACTACAAGGATGGGGGCTATACAAGGAGGGGCAATTACTATAAGGATGGGGGCATTACAAGGAGGGGACATTTGCTATAAGGATGGGGGCATTACAAGGAGGGGACACTTACTATAAGGATGGGGCATTACAAGGAGGGGACATTTACTATAAGGATGGGGGCATTACAAGGAGGGGACATTTACTATAAGGATGGGGGCATTAGAAGGAGGTGGCATTACAAGAGGGGACATTTACTACAAGGAGGGGGCATGATGGGACTCTTATTACAAGTAGGCGGCATGATAGGGCATTTATTACAAGGAGGGGGCATGATGGGGCATTACTACAAGGAGGAGGCATGATGGGGCACTACTACAAGGAGGGGGCATGATGGAGCATTACTGCAAGGAAAAGACATGATGGGGCATTTCTGCAATGAGGGGGCATGATGGGGCATTACTGCAAGGGGACAAGGATCGGGCATTATTGGAAGGAGACAAGGATGATGCATTACTGAAAGGGGACAAGGATGGGGCATTACTACAAGATGGGAGCAGAATGGGCCATTACTAAATGTGGACAAGTATGCGGCAGTACTACAAGAAAGCGGGCAGAATGGAGACATTCTGCCAGGAGAGGGTCAGGATGAAGCACATAACCACAAGAAGACGGTCAGGATTGACCACGTACCTAGAAGGAGAGCGTCAGGATGGAGCATGTAACTACAAGAAGACGGTCAGGATGGATTGCGTACCTACAATGAGAGGGTCAAGATCGACCACATACCTACAAGGAGTGGCTCAGGATGAAGCACATAACTACAAGGAGAGGGTCAGGATGGAGAGATTACTACAAGAAGACGGTCAGGATTGACCACATACCTAGAAGGAGAGCGTCAGGATGGAGCACGTAGCTACAAGAAGACGGTCAGGATGGACTACTTACCTACAAGGAGAGGGTCAAGATCGACCACATACCTACAAGGAGAGGGTCAGGATGGACCACGTACCTACAAGGAGAGGGTCAGGATGGAGCATATAACTACATGGAGAAGGTCAGGATGGAGACATTACTACAAGGAGAGGGTCAGGATGGCGCACATAAGTAAAAGAAGAGGGTCAGGATGGAGCACATAGCTACAAGGAAAGGGTCAGGATTGGGCACATAACTACAAGGAGAAGGTCAGGATGGAGACAATGGTACAAGAAAAAATCTATCTATCTCTAATAGTCTTTCATTTTTCTCTTCATACAGATCAGTCCACCTGCTGTGTCTGGAAAGGGCAGTGGGAGCAGCTCAGCTTCAATGTGGCAGTACACATGAGCTGGATGACCACTGCTGAAGAGAAGAAAAGACTGCAAAGGTAAGTTTAAAATCAAATAATTGTTAAAATAATAGAACTTAACAGGGTGTCAAGACTACAAGCACTGTACAGGCAAGAGAGTTGTCAGCTGCTGGCTCTCTCCCTGTGCAGCTCTTGTGATGGCCACTGCTGTCATTTAGGAAAAATTGCCCTATCGGCACTTCACTATAAAGAATTAGGTTGTAGGTTGCAGATTGGGCACTCAGCCTCGTAAAGGTTCGCCATCACTGCTACAGGCGGTTACCAAGCCGTCACACTGGAGCAGGAGTCCGTTGGCAATTGGTGGTGGAGTGGGGTCCTCTCCCTTTTCCCTCATTTTGGAATAGTCTAGCTGGGATACCTTTGTATGATATTTCTGATCTCCTAAGTGTAATACCTAATTATTATTTTTTTAATTATTACCGTAATTTGCTGGATACGACAGGGTACTTGTCAGTTGGACTGGACACTGAACAATGGTTAACCAAGGCTAAAGAAATGTTTTGGGGTAAAAGCTACTCTACAGAAAAAATAGACATCTACATTTATTATTGTGGCTTTGAGGCAGTCAATAAAATTATATAGGGAGCAAATACATTTGTGGTGGGAGGTGAGACTAGACAGTTATATAAAAAAAGACATTGAGGATTACGTATCACCGTTCTCTCAGCGGCATGGTGCAGACACTGATGTGTAGGTGGAAGAGAGAAGGCACTAATAATTCCTTGAGATTCATGTGACATTTGTAAGGAGAATAAAATAATAGAGGGAAGAAGATAAGGGAGAAGATAGATCTAACAAAAACACTTCAAGGTGAAATGGAAGTTAATAATTCCAAGGTAAGTAAACTGCAAAATAGAATTAAGAGGTTACACTGGAAAATTGTGAAGATGAGGAGATCCTGAACCAGTGATAATTTATATTCTGCACAATGTGCAATAAATATTAAACATTTTTGCAAAGGGAGTTATTCAGAATGTATTGTATCCTGTGCTAGAACCAATATTGAAAAGAAATCTAAAGCTCAATATGTCTCCAAAAAGGTAAAAAAGAAGTCTGATATATATATTGATAGTTCTAATCTTTTTTTGTAAACGTTATAGTAGCCAATATTCCATAATATTCCCTAGTAGTAATTGTAAAAATTACCTGCCCATTTTACACACTGATAACATTTGAAGAGTATGCTTATCAAAGATGAGGTCAGAGTTCTTTCTTGAAGAGCTACAACAGTGAGGAACTTGATTTCTCCAAGTAACTTTTAAATTTAATTGTCATGGTAACTGGCTTTCCACTGTGGGTTCGTTCCAGTGTGGCCAATGAAATTGTAGTTATGTCGCTATATGGGCAATCACAAAACTTATTCTTCTACTGTGAATCAAAAAAATTGTTAAAATTGATTTAAAATTTACATTATGTGGGCTGCACCATATGCCTCCTCAGAAGGAGAATTTCTGAGCACATTTATGATGCCCAGAATAAAACCAGACAGTGTCTGTCCATAGCTTCGGAACACTTTCTCCATGTACATAAGGGTGATGTTAGTGATTTGCAGGTGACAGTCATGGAGAAAGTGGACGCCTTTAAATGTGGAGGAGAGAGACATCAGACTCTTAAATTCAGAGAAGCCAAATGGATTTTTGACTTGGATTCCAGTACACCTTCTGGACTTAAAGGGAACCTGTCAGGTGGTTTATGCCTCCCCAGCTATCACTGTCTGTAGCTGCAGCTTTATAATATCAGTCTAATCATCCCTGTCTGAGCTCATAGTGTAATGTTAAAGGTGAAAGAAAAGCATTTATACACTTACATTTCAGTCCCCACCTCAGAGGAGGGGGACTGTCTGGCAGGATAATAGTTAACTCAATTTTAACTTGCATGGCTAAAGGACCTGTGTGTTGTAATGATCATGTGACCATAGTGGGCGGAGCTAAGCCAGCAAACTTATTATGTTCTATGAGAACTTAGCTCCGCCTACTGTAGTCACATGGTTGTGACATCACATCAGGTCTCCCAACATGTTCTAGCAGAAGGCTGAAATGTTAACTATTAACCCGCCAAACAGTCCCCATCCTCCAAGCTGGGGACTGACTGCCTCATTACATAAGGAAATGTAAGTGTATAAATGCTTATTTTTCACCTTTTACATTACACTGTGAGCTCAGACAGGGATGATTAGAATAGTATTATAAAGCTGCAGGGACAGACAGTGATAGCTGGGGGGACATAAACTAGCTGACAGGTTCCCTTTAATAAGAAAACTGAAATGCTTTATATTTATTAGACTCTTCTGATCTTACCTTTATTAACTTTATCTGTAACTTCTTTGTAAAATATTGTACCGTCTCATATTACTCTGTGTGTTTCATTGTTATATCTGATAACTTTTTTTCTCTTCTCTATTTATCAATGGCTTTTCAAATTCTCATTCAATGGGCTGTGCTCACCATTAGATATGAGCGAAACTTCTGAAGTTTGGTTCAGATCACCGAACAGGCATATAGTCACCGAATAAATCGGTGAACAGTTCACTGAACTTCCAAATTCCATTCAAATCAATGGGAAGAAAAATCAAGATCCTAGAAAACACCTTCAAAGGAGCCCAAAAGCTGCCAAACACAGCTCAAACCCTTTTACAGTGGGTCATCACTGTTTTGGCACAGACATTATCTTCTTACACTATTACTTAACTGCAGTGCCGCTGTCATCTTCCTTTGGGGCACGCTCATGAACCTCAGACATTCTCATAACTTCTTTGAGGTTGTCTCAGGTTACACAATGGTTATCATACAGCAAGGAATCCCGCTGTGTGACCTGAGATAACCTCAGTGGTGTCAGTGCTTGTAACACTAGCTGTCTCCTGAGAGTTGCGATATCGCACAAGACATAGTGGATATATCTCGCCAGTATCATGAGACAGTGCATGTGATGTCAGGGAGTGCAGAGCAGTTCAAATCTCTCTTAAATAGATGTTTTAAGGACATTGTAAGGTTCCAGGACTTCACAGCTGTTGCCACATCTGGTACTGTTTCCAAAATGCATACCCTGCATGTGTCAAAAACACCTGCAAACTCAAGGAAGCCTAAAAAAAATATTTTAAAGAGGACCTGTCATCCCCTGCTGCATGGCAATCTAAATGCAGCACTGAATGCAACAATGAATGCAGCATGTCTGCTGCATTCAGGGAAAGGGTCCCCCATGTGTCTGTGTGCTGTGTACTCTGAGATATAGCCTTAGGAAAACTCACTGTTAGAATCCATGAAGGCAGTTTCTGTGGCTGGAGTGAGCTCGGTTGACGGGGCTATTCCCTCCCCCTGCCTCTCTGTGCCGTCTCCTGCTGTGCTGTTTATGCTTTCCTTCTCTCCTCCTCTCTGTCACTCATCCTGCTGCACATAGCTTCTTAACAGCGCATGCAAATCATTTGTCCTGATGTCAGTTCCAGATTACTGCCCTGCTGTCTGAACAAAGCATAAACAGCACAGCAGGAGGCGGCACAAAGAAGCAGAGGGGGAGGGAATGGCCCCTACATTGATCAAACTCACTCTAGCCACAGGGAATGCCCTCATGGCTTCTAGCAGTGAGTTTCCCTAAGGCTATATCTCGGGGTACACAGCACACAGACACATGGGGGACCCCTTCCCTTAATGCAGCAGACATGCTGCGTTCAGTGCTGAATTTAGATTGCCATGCAGCAGGAAGGTGAAATGAAGATAATAATATCAAAGAATTTGTGATTGCAATCATTTTCAGAAAGAAATTGAGTATTATCTAACAGAATTGCAGGGTGTGTCAATACTTTTGGCCAACACTGTAGATTCTGTTTGCGATCGGCACCTGAGCAATGTAATTAAAAAATCGACAAACGTGCCTTTGTTTAGGAAATTAGCTAGAAATTTAAAATGGCCCTAAATCTTTCCCTGATTGTTTGGGGCCAAAACACTCATGAGAAGACCCTCTGGCTGAAAACAACACCTAACCTCATAGTTAGAAGTGTTCTCAGCCATCAGGTCTACCATTTTATTTCAACCTGTAGAATTGATTGTTGTGCTTTAAAGAGGCCATTTCAACCTCCTGCTGCATGGCAATCTAAATGCAGCACTGAACGCAGCATGTCTGCTGCATTAAGGGAAGGGGTCCCCCATGTGTCTGTGTGCTGTGTACCCCGAGATATAGCCTTAGGGAAACTCACTGCTAGAAGCCATGAGGGCATTCCCTGTGGCTGGAGTGAGTTTGATCAATGAAGGTGCCATTCCCTCCCCCTCTGCTTCTTTGTGCCACCTCCTGCTGTGCTGTTTATGCTTTGTTCAGACAGCAGGGCAGTAATCTGGAACTGACATCAGGACAAATGATTTGCATGTGACTCACCGTAGCCGGGGGTACACGTAGCGGGCGTTGTTTCTCCTCCAGTCACGGAACCGCGCCTGCGGTGGTGTAGGCCCGGTGGTCCAGATCAATAGGGGAATGGCGGAACAGTGGGGGGGTGATTTGTCTTCGTGACGCCACCTGCGGGTGTTCTGGTAACTTTACCAGCGCTGTTCGGGTCTCCGGGGGATGTTATACAGCGAGATGGAACGCTCCCCACAGGATGAGCGGGAATCCCCGGAGCCGGGAGCTGCGCAAGATGTTGTGAGGCAGCTGCGGGATGCTGCGCGCTGAATCCAGGAATAATGTACAACCACACAAAGTCTCTTTTAGGTACCTTTACTGGTTGTTGATCAGGTACACTCGGACCGGGATAGTGAAGTTGGCACTTCTGGAGTTTCACAGCAAGCAGAGTTAGGCTTCCTTTCTCTAGTTCTGGTGCTAAGGTCGGGTGGATGTGGAATCCAGCCGGACCGGGCAGTGTGTTCAATGGAACTTGCTTCACCTGGTTAACAGCACTGAGGGCACTGTAAAAGGGTCTGAGCAGGATGAGTACTCTTCCCTGGGCTCTCGTGGATAGGTGCATCAGGTGGAACAGGTGGCTAAACCTCCTGTTGATGGTGCTGGTTCTCTGTGGTGGCTGGGTAGCTCTCACAGCTTCGGTTCCAGTAACCGATTGATTTGGAAAGAGTCAGGTTAACTCTGTTTTCCTGAGAGGTGCTCTCCTTCTTCCTATTATCCCAATTGCAGGGATCTCCACTGGCTAACAGGCTGGTTGGGCCTAGTGTGTTCCTCATAGGGTAGAGGTTTCACACAGGCTGGCAGCTCTTGTAACGTCTACCACACTCTTCACAGTTCTGAAGTGACTGCACACTCTGAAGTTTTTCCCTCCAAGACTCTATTTATAGGGGGAACTGGCTCAAAGTGACCAGTGGAGCTCCCCCTAGAGGCTCGGGGTGAAACCAGGTGTTCTAAGTGTTGTTGTGTTGTTTGGTGTTTGTGGGTTTGCTGTGCTGTTACTTACTCCATTTGTGCTCTAAGGAATTCTGTGGTGCCCAACAGGTGCCAGGGTGCCACATTCCCCCTTAGTTAACCTCAGTTCTCCCGGCTGAGCAAAAAGTTCTTTTTACAACTTAACACTAAGCATTTTTTAACATTCAATTTACAAAGTCTTAAAGAAAACACAAAAATCACTGAAAAGGAGTGAAAAGTGTGAAAAAGGTGAAAAGCAGTCCATACGGCACTAGTCCATCTGCCGCAGGCTGGAAAAAGTTAAAGTTAGTGGTCACACAAGTCCTGTGACAATTGTCCAAAGTTTGGGAAAAAGGGAAAAAGGTATTGTCCAGTGATACACGGTAAACTTTATACATTCCCTACGGGTGTCTCTGCTTGGGAGGCCGGTACTAACCTTCTATACCTTACCAGGCGCTTTCTGTCCCCAACTTAGTATACTTGGGACAGAGCCCAGTTCCTCCACCCTTCTGTACACTACTTTTTACAGGTTTTGAAAACGGTTAGCTATTTACAACACTTACAGGTTACATTTTCCACTACATTTTAAACCCATTCTCCAAGTTTTGTGTGGGGGTTGACCTAATGTACTACGTGTGGATCTGCGTAGTGTGGGTGTTTCCAAAGCTGTTGGTGTAGTGTACGAAGAGTTTATTGGTTCTCTACTTCTGCTTTGTGTAATACCATAGTAAGTGCGGAGTCTATCAACTGGACTGACCTCTGTAGGTAGTTGATTAGGAATGGCTTCTCTTACTGTGGGACTAGCAGGCTGACCGATTACAGGAATCTCAGGTTCCATGATAACAGGCTGCAATTCTTGCACTTGGACTTCTTCTTGTTGGACTTGTGGAATTGGATTTGGTTTTGGCTGATCTTCAACAGGTTGGTAGAAATGCATAACTGGTATGAGGAATGCTTCACCTATTTGTGGCCAATCAGCTGGTAAATATCCAATGTCTGTTAGGACTAGATTTTCTTTAGTTTCTTCATCTGTAGTTACAGTAGGGTAACTGGTTGCTTGTGGGATTAACTGTGGCGGACATTTCTTCAAATGATCCTTTGAGACAGTCGCAATAGTATTCCCATTGTCTTTACTAATAACACAAGTTTTTGAGTTGTCATAGTGTGACGGCATAACGGTGTAGGGTACGGATTCCCAACTGTTATCCAATTTGTTGGTTTTTCTTTTTCTTTTTAGCACTACATCACCTATAGCTAGTGGTTCAGCTGAGGCGTGCTTGTTAAAGTCTTTTTCTTGCTTGGTTCTACTGATTTCTAGGTTTCTTTCCACGCTTTCTTGTACTTTTCTGTACTTTTCTTGGCGTTGGCTGACCCAGTCTTCATCAGAAGAATCTTCTGTGGGCTCGATGGTTCCCATCTGCAAATCAATAGGCAGTTTACCTGGTCTTGCTCTCATCAAGTAAGCAGGTGTGTAATTTGTCGAACTGACAGGTATGTGGTTGTAGATGTCCACGAGATCTGGAAGTTTCTCTGGCCATTGATTTCTCTCTTCCACTGGTAAGGTCTTGAGCATGTCAATGACTATGTGGTTCATCTTCTCACATAAACCATTCGTCTGAGGATGATAAGGTGTTGTGCGGATTTTCTTACACCCATACAGCCCTAAGAATTCTTGGAACAGAGCTGATTCGAAGGCTGGCCCTTGGTCAGTTAAGACTTGGTCTGGATACCCATGGGGGTGACAGAAGTAACTCTGGAACGCTTTTGCTGCTACCTCAGCAGTTAAATCCTTAACTGGAACGACTACCAGGAATCTTGAGTAGTGATCGACGATGGTGAGAGCGTAGGTGTACCCGGTTCGACTTGGGGTAAGCTTCACGTGGTCGAGAGCAACTATTTCAAGAGGTTTGGTGGTAACAATTGGCTGCAATGGCGCTTTCTGAGTTAAATGGTCTTTTCTTCGAAGGTGACATGGTCCACAGTTTTTACATCACTTGTCAATTGAACCTCTCATACCGACCCAGTAGAACCGATCCTTCAGGAGTCTCTCCAGTTTCTTCCATCCAAAGTGTCCAGCATCGTCATGGTATGCTTCAAGGATCATTTGGACTTCAGTCTTGGGAACTACAATCTGCCAGATGAGTTCATGGGTTCTTGGATTGAGGTATCTTCTGCATAGTTTACCTTGGTAGACGAACAACCTCCCTTTCTCCTTCCACAGGCGTTTAGCATTCGATGAAGCATCAGAGTCCATGTTGGCGTGTTCTTGAGTGATCAGATCCCTTACCAGGCTGACATCTGGGTCATTGGCTTGAGCCTCCTTCCAGTCATGGTGAGGTAACGGGTTCACGGTCCTCTCTACACGTGTCTGGTTTCTCTGATGACATGTTGCTTTACCGGAACGGTGGAAAGCAGGTAGTTCAATCTCTTCTAGGTCATCTATGCCTTCTCCCTCTTCAGGAAGGTGGGGCATTCGGGACAGGGCATCAGCATTGCCGTTCTTGTGACCTGCCCGGTACTTTACAGTGAAGTCGTAGTTGGCGAGTCTTGCTACCCAACGCTGTTCTAGGGCTCCCAGCTTTGCAGTCTCTAAGTGTGTTAGAGGGTTGTTGTCTGTGAAAGCTGTGAACGGGGCGGATGCCAGGTAATGCTTGAAACGCTCTGTGATCGCCCAGACCAGGGCCAGGAACTCCAGCTTGAAGGAGCTGTAATTCTCCGGGTTCCTTTCGGTGGGACGGAGATTTCTGCTGGCGTAGGCTATCACCTTCTCCTTGCCCTGCTGACGTTGAGATAGGACTGCCCCTAAACCTTCATTGCTTGCATCGGTGTACAATAAAAACGGTAGATTGTAGTCAGGGTAGGCCAGGATTTCTTCTCCAGTTAAAGCTTCTTTCAGCGTTTGGAAGGATTTGTCCTGTTCTGGGCCCCAGTGGAACGGGGGCCCCCTGATCTTGCCGTTTTTGGATTGACCTACTAGGAGATCTTGCATGGGGGCGGCTATCTTGGTGTAGCCTTTGATGAAGCGTCGGTAGTACCCAACCAGTCCTAGAAATTGACGTACCTCTTTGTGATTGATTGGTGCTGGCCAGTCCTTGATGACGGTGACCTTATCCGGATCCGGTGCTACGCCTTCGGCGCTGACCACATGTCCTAGGTATTGGACCTTGGGTTTCAGCAGGTGGCACTTGGATGGTTTCAGTTTCATCCCGTACTTGGACAGTGACTCGAACACTTCACTCAGGTGTTGGAGGTGATCTTCATAGGTCTGAGAGTAGACAATGACATCATGAAGGTATAACAAGACAGTCTCAAAGTTCTTGTGGCCCAAACAACACTCCATAAGTCTCTGAAATGTGCCTGGGGCATTGCACAAAACGAATGGCATACTGTTGAATTCGCATAAGCCCATAGGAGTAGTGAAGGCTGTCTTCTCACGATCCTCCTCTGCAACGGCAACCTGCCAGTACCCACTAGTAAGATCTAATGTGGAGAAGTAGTTGGCAGATTTGAGTGCAGCTAGTGACTCTTCTATGCGTGGCAACGGGTATGCATCCTTGTGTGTGACTTTGTTGATTTGCCTATAGTCT
The DNA here is from genome assembly GCA_033576535.1 of Allobates femoralis. Lineage (NCBI taxonomy): Eukaryota > Metazoa > Chordata > Amphibia > Anura > Aromobatidae > Allobates > Allobates femoralis. Next base: position 499,065,968 of record JARQOC010000003.1, read on the forward strand.
ACGCACATCCTCATACTACCATCTTTCTTCTTAACCAGGACTAGTGGTGCGGCCCAGGGACTACAACTATCCCTAATGACTCCTGCATTCTTCATGTCCTGAAGCATCTCTTTTGCTTTCTGGTAGTGAGTGGGTGGTATAGGCCTGTACCTTTCTTTGATAGGTGCATGGTTGTTTGTGGGGATATGATGTTGTACCCCTTTAATCCTCCCAAAGTCAAGTGGGTGTTTACTGAACACTTGCTCATACTCCCGAACTACCCGGTATACTCCATTTTTCTGGTGAGAGGGTGTATTGTCAGTTCCTATACTGAGGTCTTGACACCATTTCTCTAACTGATCTTTGGAGTGAGGGGGTTCATCAGTGACTGTTTGGTTTGAGGATTTTACATCAATCACAGCATCATCTTTTACTTGGTACAATTTTGCGACAGTTGCATATCTTGGTAGTCTGACTTTGTCATCACCATAATTTAATATGCGTACGGGGACTCTCCCCTTTCTTACATCGACTAACCCTCTGGCTGTCAAGAGTGTAGGACTACTGTCAGACATTACAGGTTCTACTACAGCTTGGTAGTCCTGCCCTCTGAGGCCTATGGCTGCTCGACACCAGATCATCATTTCACTTCTGGGTGGTACCACAATTGGAATGGGATCTGTGACCCTTACTCTGCCAATTTCACCATTAGACAATGTTACCTGTTGTTGATACACCAGAGCTCTGATCTGCTTTTGGACAGCCCTCTTTTCTCTGGGTTTACCGGCTTCAGCACTCTGTTGGAGTAAAAACAACACTTCATCGAGGCATTTGATCATGACATTGGTACCCAATATGACATATGGATCCTTGTGGTTAGGCTTATCCTGGACCACTAAGATACCCTGGTTTTTCAACTGCACCCTCCCCACCTTTACTGTAGCTTCCCACTGTCCCTCTATGGTAACCGGTATACCATTAGTGGCTTCAAGGTTCATCTCGGGATTAGGGGGTTCTAGCTTAACATCTGGCCAGAACTGCTTGTAAAGGGTACTGGGGATGGATGTCACCTGGGATCCAGTGTCTATCAAGGCGGAGATAGCGATGCCATCAATGACGATTGGTAAGTATGATACAAAAAGATGGAAGCGTGGTGTATGTTTGGGCGCTGAGGTAAGGAAGATCTCTGATGCTGGCTTCTTTTCCGGACTTTATTAAAATAATTGCAGTTATAATTATTCAAGCTTAAGGCTCTCAAAACCCACGATGCATTTCGACGTGCATACACGTCTTTCTCAAGTTTCACTTATTTTAATAAAGTCCGGAAAAGAAGCCAGCATCAGAGATCTTCCTTACCTCAGCGCCCAAACATACACCACGCTTCCATCTTTTTGTATCATTCTGACTCCCTATGGGGAGAGTGGTGGAGTGAGCTGCAGAGGAGGGAGAGGACCTGAGAAGACGTCAGCTGGATCGGCCCCTTTACTAGACACGTGACGCCGCCCGGCACTAGTGTTTCCCCGGGAAGACCTCGTAGGAAGCACGAGGACGGAACCGGAGGATTCCGCTGCTTCATATTAATAAGCTTATCTACGGGCTGTGGTTTACAACCAGACCAGGTGAGTTTAAACGCAAAAGAACCGCCCGTTAACAGCCCCATGTGTACAGGCGCACTACAAGCTGTTGTTGTTTTTTCTTTACAGATTGGTAAGTATGGACAGTCTCCCACATACTTGTGTTCCCAGCTGGACGTAGGGCCTGGACAGTCTACTCCTGGGGTTGGCCCTTCCCGCCCAGGGGTCGCTCGTTTAAAGGACGGGATTGCAGGTTGCGTCCTCCTAAGTCGTTCTGCTGACTGTTGCGGTCTGCAGGTTTTCCTCGCGACGGCTGTGTCTTTCTCCTCATCCACGGGACGTCGTCAGGGCTGTCGGCGAGTTGAATCTTGTCCGATGGCCTTGCATCTGTCTTGGGTCTTCTCCCAGCTTGTAGCTTGGCCACATCTTTCATCAGCTGCTCGACATTAGCACACAGTTGATCAAACCGGTCAGGTGTTACAGTCTGTGCACTGGACTGAATCGCAGTGATTGGAGATGCTGCTGCCGGCACGGAAGGGGTGTCAGTGTACTGCTGCTGCGGTGAAGCGGGATCGGGTACTTCAGCGAGTCGTTGTCCCCAAACTGTTAAATCTCTCAGGGTGTCAAACTCTGCGCCTGGATTTTGTATGGACCACCAGCTTGCTTGCTTTCTATCCTCAGATAGTTTAAGGCCCACGATAAATTGTCCAATTAACGCTTTGTTCTCATCACGGACACCATCAGGATCAACTTGTTTTAACAGTCTGTATGCTTCTTGCAAGCGCAGTGAATAATCAAGGACACTTTCTTGTGCCCCTTGGTTACAACGATAGAATGACAGTCTTAATTCAGCTTCGGTATGGCGCTCAAAGACCCGGGTCAATCTAGCGAATATCTGCTCCACAGATTCCTGAACTTCTACAGGCCAGCTGCGGCTCTGCAGTTCGGCTGCACCGGTTAACTGTCCCATAATAACTGAAGCTCTTTGCTTACCGGTCATCGGGTACATGTCCAGCGCTTGGCATATCTTCCTCTGGAAGTTCTCCAAGGTACTGGGTATACCGCTGTACTTGGGTAACCAGGTCGCACTAGGAACGTAGGGTAGAGACATCGGCATAATCGGAGCGGGTTGCGGTGGCATACCGCCGACTTGTTGCTGTCCATCAAGAGGTATGTTTTGGGGTGTCGCTTGGTCTAGCGGGGGCACCGCGTGATCGGGAGCCGGGTTACTCATGGTCGCTCCCCCTTAGTTAAGCGTAGCCTTTCCCTCGGTTTCAAACGGAAGTGTCGGCCTCGCGGTGAGGAGTGAGGCACCACGGGAGTTTCCGGTTCCTGCTGCGTACAGGGGAAGTCGTCAGAGCATGGGGCGGGGCCAATCTTCGCGCCCTCTGCACAGTCACACCCCTTCTTTTCCCGCCTTTTCGCGCAGCAATGGCGGACCAAATATACAGTTCGATATTTACAGTCAATAAATAGCACACAATACCCGTGATAACGGGCCTGCTCGTATCCTGTTCGTGACGCCAAATTTTGACTCACCGTAGCCGGGGGGTACACGTAGCGGGCGTTGTTTCTCCTCCAGTCACGGAACCGCGCCTGCGGTGGTGTAGGCCCGGTGGTCCAGATCAATAGGGGAATGGCGGAACAGTGGGGGGGTGATTTGTCTTCGTGACGCCACCTGCGGGTGTTCTGGTAACTTTACCAGCGCTGTTCGGGTCTCCGGGGGATGTTATACAGCGAGATGGAACGCTCCCCACAGGATGAGCGGGAATCCCCGGAGCCGGGAGCTGCGCAAGATGTTGTGAGGCAGCTTCGGGATGCTGTGCGCTGAATCCAGGAATAATGTACAACCACACAAAGTCTCTTTTAGGTACCTTTACTGGTTGTTAATCAGGTACACTCGGACCGGGATAGTGAAGTTGGCACTTCTGGAGTTTCACAGCAAGCAGAGTTAGGCTTCCTTTCTCTAGTTCTGGTGCTAAGGTCGGGTGGATGTGGAATCCAGCCGGACCGGGCAGTGTGTTCAATGGAACTTGCTTCACCTGGTTAACAGCACTGAGGGCACTGTAAAAGGGTCTGAGCAGGATCAGTACTCTTCCCTGGGCTCTCGTGGATAGGTGCATCAGGTGGAACAGGTGGCTAAACCTCCTGTTGATGGTGCTGGTTCTCTGTGGTGGCTGGGTAGCTCTCACAACTTCGGTTCCAGTAACCGATTGATTTGGAAAGAGTCAGGTTAACTCTGTTTTCCTGAGAGGTGCTCTCCTTCTTCCTATTATCCCAATTGCAGGGATCTCCACTGGCTAACAGGCTGGTTGGGCCTAGTGTGTTCCTCATAGGGTAGAGGTTTCACACAGGCTGGCAGCTCTTGTAGCGTCTACCACACTCTTCACAGTTCTGAAGTGACTGCACACTCTGAAGTTTTTCCCTCCAAGACTCTATTTATAGGGGGAACTGGCTCAAAGTGACCAGTGGAGCTCCCCCTACAGGCTCGGGGTGAAACCAGGTGTTCTAAGTGTTGTTGTGTTGTTTGGTGTTTGTGGGTTTGCTGTGCTGTTACTTACTCTATTTGTGCTCTAAGGAATTCTGTGGTGCCCAACAGGTGCCAGGGTGCCACACATGCGCTGTTAAGAAGCTATGTGCAGCAGGATGAGTGACAGAGAGGAGGAGAGAAGGAAAGCATAAACAGCACAGCAGGAGACGGCACAGAGAGGCAGGGGGAGGGAATAGCCCCGTCAACCGAGCTCACTCCAGCCACAGAGACTGCCTTCATGGATTCTAACAGTGAGTTTTCCTAAGGCTATATCTCAGAGTACACAGCACACAGACATATGGGGGACCCTTTCCCTGAATGCAGCAGACATGCTGCATTCAGTGTTGCATTCAGTGCTGCATTTAGATTGCCATGCAGCAGGGGATGACAGGTCCTCTTTAAATATTTTTTTTAGGCTTCCTGGAGTTTGCAGGTGTTTTTGACATATGCAGGGTATGCATTTTGGAAACTGTACCAGATGTGGCAACAGCTGTGAAGTCCTGCAGGGGTGTCAATACTTTTGGCCAACACTGTACAATGTTTGTGACATTGACATTTGCAAACATGTTTAGGGAAAATTCGCTCATCTCTACTCTCCATCATGAATTTCTAATTTGCTTGTCATGTTGAGTTTATAAAATCTTTGCAGCCATATAATATTATGTACTATGATTAAGATTAGACTCTAATCGAAACGTGTAAGGGCCACTTTACACACACCAACTTCTGTGACCAACTTCTGAACAGATCTCTGGTTACAGTGAAATCATGGACACATAGTTCCATTTTGTGGCTGTGTACAAATGGAGCAATGTGTCCATGATTTCACTGCAACCAGAGATCTGTTCAGAAGTTGGACACAGAAGTTGGTGTGTGTAAAGCGGCCCTAAGGATATCCCTATGATATTTTATCCTAATTTTTTTGCCACTGTCATGCTCTGTTATATGAAGGATCAATAATATTTTTTTTTAATTTTCCTCCTTGCTGCATTGCAGCGGGACTACTTTTCTACTTTATCCCTGGTAGCCGTATCCTGCACTTTTGGAGCCTCCTTTCACTAGAATTTTTGGGTGAGCTAGAAACTTTTTTTTTGTTTTGATTTTGAGTTTACAGTATAACCTCAGGAATTTAAACATAAACACTATCTTAAGGATCGCCAAGACTTTAAGGAAAACAAAAGATATGAAGTATTAGGAGATAGGTCCAAACGAGCCTGACCTCATCCACTGACACAGAACACTGACAGTGAGTCTCACACAACACATCAGAGAGATAGACCAAATTAGTTCTGACAATTTCGTCTTATATTCATTTGCTTTACAATTATAGATTTTAATCTCAATATATTTTTCTGTGTATGGATGCAGTTTAATAGGGGTGTGACCATCATCAGCCTAATCAAGCTTACAATAATCTACACCAGAAAGTTGTGTAAATTATTGCAGAAATATCATTAGCTCGCAACCCACATCAAGAGTCCTCATTGTATTGTTATTTTCTAACTACACTACCTGAAATAAACCAAAACAAATGAATATTCAAAAAAGAAAAAAAAGAGTGACCCCAAAATCTTAAAGCTTTTCAAGCTATTTTTGGCAGCAATCAACAATTCCAGTCTATTTGTCTTGGTATGGAACCATATGGTGAAACAAAGTAGTCAACTCTTCTGGTATCTTTACACGCCGCTACAGGATGGTGGAAACAACCGGGTGCTTCACGTGCACGAGCACGCACAAACGGTTGAAAACAGTACCCGCACCACCTTTACACGCCGCAACAAGGTGCGCTACAGTAGGTTACATCTACCTCTGGATACACCGCCGGGTGCCACAAGTTACCTTCTGTAGAGCACCTTACCTCATTTACACGCCACTACAGAGGGTAATATGGGATGACCTCGTGCAGCAGGGACAACACATAGGCGTGCCAGAATTGTGGATTACGAGACGCTCGTACGGTGATTGGACAATGCAATATCATCATGAATGGCCAGCCAGCGCAGGAGGCTGACTAATACATGACGCACGAGCAATTGTGTAGTGTGACTGGTCAGCTCCTTAAATATGCCGCCCTATGCAGCGACTACCTATCGTAACGCAGGAGCTTCCTCCAATGATCGCTGAAGGGGGGCGGTTTCCCAGAGCCTGTGTCACGCCCCAGGTAGATAGCAAGGTGTCGAAACAACCCTCTTGTTCCTTATTTATACGCCGATACAAGCCGCTACCATCGCCTTGAACTCAACCTGTTTTAGAGCACTTGCTTTCCAGCTGTCTATGAACCTCATGAAGCCTTATTCTATTCGCACCCTCACCCAGACCCGATATAACTTCAATACCCGGTTAAGCGTGTGCGTCAATATGTGGAGTGTGCGTTTGATATCTTGTCATCAAAGTAATGTGTGCTTCTCTGATGTATTCAATTGCACCCCTAAAACGTGAACAGTGTTGTGAAGGCATGTGTTTGCTTACATAATTTTGTCTGCCGACATGACCCCTTCATTGTGGACCCCTATAAATGGGATTCCACACTCATCGGCCTCCAAGATGCAAATGTTTGGTCTCCTGTTTCAGCCATGGAAGTGCGGAATCAATTTGCAGATTACTTTCGGAGTGACGTAGGTCAGATGCTGATGGATGGTGGGCCAATGTGATTTGGGCTGCGTCTCTTGGTTGGTCATGTGCCTGTTTTTTTGCTCTGAGTGTCATATATTTGTCTTCACGTAACCTGTTATGTTCACCTTTACTATATTAAAAATACCTATAAGGCCCCTTTCACATCAGCGTTATTATTAAATCGCAGCAGATGCGTTTTTTTCACCGCATCTGCCGCGATTAACGCATAACCGCGACACCTGCGGCACAGTTGCGGCAAGCCCCAAGCAATGTCTATGGGGCCTGCGGTAAGGGTGCGGCAGGTGCGGCAAGTGCGGTTTCGGCACTTGCGGCAGGTGCGGCCGCGAAAAAAACACGGTCAGCCGCGTTTTTTTTGCGGCCGCACCTGCCGATACCGCACCTGCCGCACCCTTACCGCAAGCCCCATAGACATTGCTTGGGGCTTGCCGCAACTGTGCCGCAGGTGTCGCGGTTATGCGTTAATCGCGGCAGATGCGTTTTTTTCACCGCATCTGCCGCGATTTAAAAATAACGCTCATGTGAAAGTGGCCTAAAGCAAGTTTTTGGTTGTCTTTATTTTCATCAACTTAATGTTTGGCCCTGGACTTAAAACATGTTACACACCATGCAGCGTACATGTTTGATGCCTACACATAACATGGATACAACGTTCATATCACCATGGTACTCATCAATGAGTTGACATATGGCTGCTGCCAAGGCCATGATGGTTAGTTCTGTCGGGTTGGCGTGCCAACCATGTGGTTATTACTCCCATGTCAATCCCATCTCCATATGCAAACAATTGGTCCGCCTGGCAACAACACATGAATGTAGTGTACTATCCAACTTTTTATATCGTTGTAAAACAGACAACAAACATTGCTATATAAACTTACACCATGTGTTTGCTGTCCACATTAAAATTTTCAGACCTAAATTATGGCCAATTATGGCTACGCATGGCATCAAGCCATGAGTCCTTGGTACATTCCACATGACTGAACCACAAAATAAATCCCCGGGTTGATGTGTTGGCGACTATATACATAGTGGTCAACCAATTGTCACATAGCTCTCTCTCACACAATGTCAGGCATGTAATGTCTTATATCAGGAGATTGTACCCGTAGAAGCACGACTGACGGTGCGAAACGGCCATAGTATAGGTTGCTCCCCGTCCTCCTCCCGCACCTCCACTATGTAAGACCCCACAAAGAAGAATAAAGGCTGCAAAAAGAATCCTGTGTGCGGCTCCTACTTGATACTGAAACTGAACGTGACGTCATGCTGCATACAGGAGGCCAGGCACCAGGATTCCAGCGTGCGCAGCAAGGAGGAGAAAGGTTCTGCCTCCAGGGGGCCCCCCCCAGGAACACTGGTATCAGCGTAACCGCTGCAGGAGGTGCTGGCTCCTTCAACAAACTGTGAGTGTTAACATATATGACATGTAGTTTGTATGTTGGATTGCAACATACTTGATGAGAACACATGAAACACATGTGTACATACCTTCAAGGTCAAGTAGCTGCAAATGGATGTGGCAGACCAGGGTGCAAGATGTCACTTCGTGTTTGGCATGGCAGCATATATAGCATGCACAGGTCACATGGTGATGTGACCTATGACATCAGTGATTTTCAATTGAAAACAGCCAAAAAATCAATAATGCATCCATTAACAAATGCGTATATATGTGCAATGCGTTAATGTATGCATCGTCCATAGACTCCCATGCTAAAAAACTCATGCGTTTTTGGAAAAGCACCAAAAAACACTGCAGACCGCATTTTTAGGTGCTCTGATAAAAACACATAGCGCCAAACGTATTGCACTTTTGCATTACGTTTTTTGCATGCGTTTTTTCAAGATTTGCACATGAAAATAATGCAAGTATTTAGCAAATGCATGATGCACGTCTGAACGTAGCCTGACTATTGCTCTAAACTATTTTTGGGCATAGAACCAGTGTTTGCCAAATCTGCTGTATTCACATCCATAGCTCTTTTTTTGACCTACAAGCGGTGTTTGCTAACTCTCCCCAAATGAAGCTCTAAACTATTTTTGGGCATGGGACCAGTGTTTACCAAATCTGAAGTATTCATTTCCACGTCTTTTTTTGACCTAAAGGAAGTGTTTCATTAATCTCCCTAAATATTGCCGTGAACTCTTTTTGGGCATAGAACCAGTGTTTGCCAAATCTGCTGTATTCCCAGCCACAGGTTTTTTTTGTCATAAAAGCAGTGTTAGCCTAGGGTCACACTTGAGCCGTGGATCCGTGAAAACCATCAGTTTTTCAAAGCTGAAAATGTTGAAAAACTGATCCGTTAATGAATCCATAGCCTCCAATGCAAAAAACGCAGTGTGAAAAGTGCACTGAAAAAACGCTATGCGTTTTTGAAACTGCATGACAAAACTCTGCTATCATGCATTTTTTTAACATAGGGCCCTATGGGAAATGCATCCGTTAACGCATGGTACATAAGGCATAGCATTTATTAGATGCAAAAATGGCATTTTCCAAAAACGAAATCAGGTTTTGGAAATGAAAAAAAACTGACTGCCAAGTGTGACCCTAGCCTTTGCTAAATCTCTCTAGATATCGCCGTAAACTAATAGGTCTCATGAGGGTGTCAATATAGGTCCCAACATTTTGACAAAATGGGGGGGATTAATTATCAAACTAGCTACAGGTTTGGCCAGTTTCACACATCCGTGTCACCACGGATGTGTGAAACAAGGCCGTTTGTGGGCGGGGCATAGACTCATGTGTCATGGACGTGTGACACGGTGGGTGCTGTCAGTGTGCTATCCGTGGATCCACGGATAGCACACAGACAGCCTGTCACGGCATACTCACCTCGCTCCAGCGCTGACAGTTCCTCTCACTTCCGGGCCACTGTCAGGCTCAGTGAAGTGAATATTCATGAACCTAATGAGTGGCACAGGAAGAGAGCGGAGATGTCAGCGCTGAAACGAGGTGAGTATGAAATTCTTTCTTTTTAGGGTTGTCACTTTCGTCCGTGGTCCGTGCACATGGATGTCACACAGATGACCTCTGTGTGCATTGACGTGTCACGGCGAAAGCGGTCAGTGTGTCCGCAAAAAAACGGACTTGTCGCCATGTGGAGCACGGGGACACGCATGTGATCCACACGGAGACACGGTCCGTGCCGAAAAACGGAAGTGTGAATTTGCCCATAGAGGAACATGTGTCCCCGTATGTCCGTGCCTCCGGCATGTGTCGGCACGGATCGCACACGTGCCGGAGGCACAGATGTGTGAAACTGGCCTTTGGTGTATCAGGATAATGATGGGGCAGTCTTTTGTGGCACCTGCAAATCATTATCTGGGGCTATAAAATGATGGACATTAGTCTACTCTTTATTCCACATAGGGGGAATATTCAGGATGGTCATCTAACATGTGAGTACTAGTGATGGGCGAATCCTAAATTACTCGGAATCGCTTGACTCTAGCGAGTCCGAGCACAGGACTCGCTACTCGTTGCGAGTCTAGCGAGTCCAATGTTAATGAATGGGGAAGCGAGTAATAGCGAGTAGTGTGAGATTTACAAATCGCAGATGTGTCTCGGAAGCTTCAGCCTGAAGCAATCCTAGTTTTGTCATTTATTTGCATTGCTCGTTTACTTTGTAAGTAATCGCTGACTCGCACAGATAAGATCCTGTCTCCTCTGTACAGGCTGCCAGCTCCAGGGTCCTAGAGCCCGCCTACTGCCTGATGTAGCAGTGCTGAGATTGTTCTCAGTCTGCTCATTCCCTGTGTACAGACATGAATGTCTGTGCACAGAGATGATGTAGCAGAGCTGAGATTGTTCTCAGTCTACTCATTCCCTGTGTACAGACATGAATGTCTGTGCACAGAGATGATGTAGTAGAGCTGAGATTGTTCTCAGTCTGCTTATTCCCTGTGCATAGACATCTATATTTATGCACAGGGGATGTAGCAGAGAGGACATCGCGTTTTGGACTGCGTCGGACGGAAGAGGATTTTTTTAATTAAAGATGGAGTCCCTAATGGCTTTTTTTTTTATTTCTAATAAAAAATTTTCCTTGTGTTGTGTTTTTTTTAAAACAATTTAATAGAAATTCATGGCGGTCATGTCTAATATTGGCGTGACCGCCATAAATTTCGGGCTTAGGGTCAGCTGATAATACAAAGCTGGCCCTAACCTCTATTACCCAGCGTGCCACCGCTACCAGGGCCGCTGGAAGAGCAGGGTTCAGCGCCAGAGGATGGCGCTTCAATGAACGCGCCATCTTCTGGGGCGGCTGCGGGCTGCAATTTGCAGCGGGGGGTGCCCAGAAAGCTTGGGCATCCCTGCACTGCGGATTCCAGCCCCCAGCTGCTTAGCTGTACCTGGCTAGACATAGAAATTGCGCGGAGCCCCACGCATTTTTTTTTTATTATTTCATGAAATTCTGAGATTCTGACTCTGAGACTCTGACTCTGAAATTCATGAAATAATAAAAAAAAAATGCGTGGGGCTCCGCGTGGGGCTCCGCTCCGCAGCCACCGAGATGGAGTTTGGTGTTGCTGCAGGCGTCACTTACTGGCGGGTTAAGTGTGTGCTAACACTTGACAGTGAAGCACCACACTATTCCCTGAAAAAATTAGAAAGTGCGCACAGCCACCGAGATGGAGTTTGGTGTTGCTGTAGGCGTCACTTACTGGCGGGTTAAGTGTGTGCTAACACTTGGCAGTGAAGCAGCACACTAGTCCCTTAAAAAATTAGAAAGTGCGCACAGCCACCGAGATGGAGTTTGGTGTTGCTGCAGGCGTCACTTACTGGCGGGTTAAGTGTGTGTTAACACTTGGCAGTGAAGCAGCACACTATTCCCTGAAAAAAATTATTAAGTGCGCACAATTAGTCGCAGAAGTAGGTGGCGTACGTGCTATTTGCAGCTAGGAGAGCAGCAACGCACTGTTCTGCCACAGACAAAATAACGCTGAAGGGGTTTTTAGGACCCAAAATCTATCAGCTGGCAAAAAATTGTAAATAGTACCTCAGCTAAGCCTCTCACTTCAGCTATTAGAACAGCTGAGTGAGTAAGCGAAGCTATGAGGTCGCTCCTGTGAACACTGTAAAGGCTGCAGCTCCCTGCTTCCCTGCCTGCCTACAGTGTCACAGTACACAGTACTCCTCTGTCCTCCTGCTAGCTCTCACAAGAGCTGTTTGGGGTTAATATAAGGAATCTTGAAGTTCCCTACACTCACTGACAATCCCTATGATCTGCTCCAGAATCTACCTCACCCTGTTCTAGCTCAGATCTTCAGAGAAATGTGCTCAAAATGGCGGTGGCAAGGCTTATATACAGCCTTGCCTGTCATCGATGACATAGCCATCACGATGGACAGAAGCCAATCATAGTAATGCCACAAGAAGAGGGCTGTGGCATTACTGAATAAGATTGGCTAACATGCTTGTCCATCTTCACAAGTTTGTCTGACCTAACACGCTAGGCTGTCTCGGAAGATTTGTCGGAACATAACAGATTCTGTATTCGCGAGTCCCGAATACAGAATACAGGACTCGGATTCGTAGACTCACTAGGATTCGCTAGGAATCGCTACGACTCGCTCGGAATCGCTACTTACAGCGGGTATCCGTGAAGCGGTGCCATTCTCTAAACGATTTGGGGGAGATTCAAGCTACATAGCGATGTGATATAGCGAGTCTCGCTAGTAAAACTAGGATTCCCATTTACTTGCATTGGACTCGCTACTTTGCGAGTCCTCGCTGGGAAACTCGCCGAGTAGCGAGTCCTGCGAGTCCCTTACTACTCGCCGAGTAACGAGTCCTAGCGAGTAGATTCGCCCATCACTACTCAGAACCTAAAAAACACTTTAGTTAGAGCTGACGTGGGCTCCAACCTCAAGACACTTAGGCAGAAGACATTTAGCACGGTACGCAACGGAACCTTCCCTTGTTTGGGTTGCGCACAATGCACTAATGTCAGTAAAGGTGACTCATTCACACATCCGAGGTCCGGCAAACGGTACAAGATCAATGGCTATTTCACCTGCGACTCAAATTTTGTCGTTTACTTAATCAAATGTCCATGTGGCCTAGGATACGTTGGGGAAACTACCCAACGTGTCAAAAACCGCATCTCTAAACATAAATCAACCATCCGGTACAAAGACACACTGTTACCAATTCCTGCCCATTTTGTGGAAAACAGACATTCTGTACGTCAACTGAAGTTTCAGGTCATTGAACAAATCCCTGTAGCCAGACGAGGGGGTAATAGAATCCAAACACTCAAAGAGCGTGAAGCGTATTGGATATATCACCTAAATACCCTCCACCCATACGGTCTCAATAGAGAATCTGAAATGTATTGTTAATCTTTTCTCAATTCCACTACATAGTGAATTGGTATTGTTTTCATCAGGAGTAAAATCATTACCAAATGTTCTTTTCCCATATAATGTATTTTGGTTACAAGGAGATATTTCTGACATAAGTGTGTTCTAGTAAATGCCTTTTTACTCTATGTGTGTAAACCCTGCTCTAATTGCCTTATCTTTGTTTTTAGGCAGGCAAAGGAAGTTTCTTTGAAACCTGACGGGCACAACCAGCACTGAAACTACCTCTGTGCATGAATACAGCACAGTTCCACCATTAAAATGGCTGCCTGTATGCATGTGACACTTCATTACACTCCTCCTTAGCCAACGTCACTTCCTGGAAGGTCAAAACATGCTCATTTCCAATTCCCGCCCCGCACATGTGCAGTACACTCAATCTAACATCTCTTGACCTCACCAAGATGGCGACGGCCTTTGCACATGTGCAGTAGACATTCTCGATCCCCGCCCATCCCAACCCATCCAGGAAGTGCAGGACAGTTTAAAACACCACTGCACTGGGCCACATGCACTCCCGGCCTCCTCTACACCTGACCAGACTTAGGACACAAGGTAATAGTGCCCCACGGTCTCTACAGACTGGGTTTCCTCTCTCCTTTACAGCTAATTAACCTGCTTATTTTGTCCTCAGGACGGGAGTCACATGCTGACACTATACATCGGTATGTGACCCCTAAACTCTCTTTTACTCTTTCCTTTAACACACCTTGCCATTCCTTAATCTATACTTTTTCTCAGTGATCACTATAGGTATCGCTCCAGCGATACACACCTGAGGTCTCCTTCTCATTTATCCTTCTAGCCTAAGGTAAAATGCATCACGCTCATGCCAGTGACTAAGTGACTAAGCACTTTTTATTAGTACTCTGACATAGGTGCGGTACCACTATACAGTACCCCACCTAAGCACACCTTCCATGTCTCTAAGTGCTAAGTCTACCTTTTCTTTACACCTACAGGTACTCCACCTGTGCTAATACAATAACCCCTCATTCTCTCCTGTGACGTCTGTGACTTCAATTGAGTCTGGACCAGCAGGACTACCCTTGACAGGGATGACCTCACCCTAGCTGTACCACAAAAGTAAACCTATACCACCTATACATACACCCCGAAACCAAGGACCAAGGTAATTTCACCTTACGCCTCTAAACCTCCAAGAGACCCCCCCTTGCACACAGCCTCTTTAGATGACCCTACCCTCACTCCCACTCCACTTCACTGTCCCCTAGTGCCCCTTCTCAATACAACCCACACACCCATGCCATTCATCTCCCACACAGTCACACACACCTTCACCCAATTCCTCAACTCTACCTCCCTCACACGTACACCGTATCACACCACAATACACATTCACTGGCCTCACATCACTATAGGTCCATATATAACTTCACAAAGGATGAATGACACTATTTTCACAAAATAAATCACCCATCACCAGGTTTATTGTTTAGTAAAGTTTATACACTGATATTTTGTTCTTTATTGTATTTTCTGTACTCATATCCCTGATGAAAGCTCGAGATGTAGAGCTGAAACGTCGGATTGTAACACCACCTTGTTCACAAAAATAAAATCACAACAAAAAAGACTGTCGTTGCAAAGACTCTAATTTTCATGATATTAGTGTGCTGTTGGATGACTTGAGCAGGAATCTCTAAGCACAATTCCTGTTCCTGACACTCTTGCACTTCTTCCTGTGAGGTATGACCGGTATGAGAGCCCAACGGTATCTGAGCCTGTGTGTAGGGGATATTGCTGTGCTAGACCTGACTGTGCACAGAGGGTTAAGTGCACCTAGGTATGTTTGTGAGTGGAGTGTGCTGATTATCACTGCTTTACAGGTGTGGATGTGGCAGCCAGGATAATAGCTGCCTGGTGCTGGAAGTCAGGCAGATCAGACATATCCTCTAAGATGTGAGGGATGTGAGGCAGAGGGGTCCCGTCCCTCTGGGGGACAAGGAGGGAGCCTGCCTCTCCATGCAGGAAACCGCTGTCCCTCTGAGCCATATGGAGCCTGTGGCCAGACCGAGAGGTTGGTAAAGCACCTGAGTGTGTGGGGCTCCTGAACTTGAAGGGGGCTCACTCTGAAAACGTTGGTGAGGCTTTCGTCCGGGATCTCTGTCTGTGTTAGTAAGGCTTGGAGGCAGCTGGGCATCATGGGCAGGATGAGGAGACCTTGGGGGACACTTTGACTGCCCGGAAGCTCAGGTGGCTCAGAACCTTGTCTGGGTCTGACAAGGCTGATATCCATGGAAGTCCATGAGGAACTGTGGATGTGTCTGTGGGTGGGCCCTGTGATCGGTGTGAGAACACAGAGGCCAGGTGGCCATAACCTCCCTTGGGACCAACTGTTAGGTCATGATAAGGTCCCGTAGATATGCGTGAATCATAATGGTGCATGTAAAAGTACCATGCATGATGTAAGAACAGGTGACTCATAATAGTTTATGCAAAAGTACCATGTTTGATGTATCTAAGTGTGAATATGATGGGGAATGATCCCTGTCTTGAGGGCACAGTGCACTGTATGCTGAGAAGCATGTGAGAGACAAGAGATGTCCCGAATGCCAGGTGGGCACAGCCATCATTACAACCAGACTGGGTCTGTAAGGGTCGATAAGGGACACCTTAATGTTCTGTTAATTATGACAAATGTGTAAAGTGTAGCTAAGGCTAGGCGGCCGAAGCCGCCAAAGGAGCTGTCGTCAGTGCTCCTGATGTTCGATGGAGATGTGGTTACTGCTCCAGTATATATGTGAAATGTTTTGTGAATTGTGATGTTAGAACGCTATTCACATAGTAACCTATGTGAAGTGTTCTATGTATATCGTGTATGCGATCACTTAAATAAATGTTGTATATATGAGTAGTAAGTGGTTTACGCTGAAAAAAACAATAAACTGCATTGTGTTATCATTGAAAACATGGTGGTTGGTGTCACTTACGCTGACAAGCAAACCCCCTAGGTATGCACTACCTCACATATGGTGGAGAATGCGGGCAACATCACCCAGTGGGGTGGTGCAGCCTGAGGTCTATGGTAGCATGGTGAGTCCACCAGGATGTACCGGTTGCTAAAGGCAACCACACAGCGCACTCAAGCATCTGGCCCGTGGCTCGGGTGGGGCCACAAAGACATCACGTCGTCAAATCAAGTTTGCCGGTGGCTCGGCGGGACCACGAAGACACCATGTCAAGGTGCTGGTGACTCAGTGGGGTCACTAAGATGTCACTCTCAACCCAGTTGCTAAGGACGACGGCAGTGTTGCCCACAGGCTCAGTGGGGACATTATGGACAGTGTGTTTGGTGTTGCGTGTGTGTGATGTGAAACCGTCACAGGGCCCGAAAACTATGGTTGTGTGTTCACCCCCTGCGGGATTGAACAATAAGGGGGGGGCGGTACGTGATGATATGACTGGCATGACAGCAAATGGCCAGTATACATCAGAGGCATACAGACTTGTAATGGTGCCATGGAGTACAGCACCATGACCCCCGGGTCCCGTGGTAGTGTGTTCACCTATATGAGAATGAACAAGGAAGGGGGATATGACATGATATGACCGACATGTTAGCCCATGGCGGGTATACATCACATGTTACATGGGCCTGTAACGGTGGCACGGGGTGTAGCGCAGTGACCCCGACTGTTACAGCAATGTGTTCACCCCCTACGGGATTGTACAAGGAGGGTGGTATGTGAGGTACGACCGGCATGAGAGCCCATCGCCGGTATACATCACATTTGTTTTGAGCTGTGCACACAGGGTTAGCGGTATCTGAGCCTGTGAGTAGGGGTTATTGCTGTGCTAGACCTGACTGGTGCACAGATGGTTAAGTGCACTTAGGTCTGTGTGTGAGTGGAGTGTGCTGATTATCACTGCTTTACTGGTGTGTGTGTGGCAGCCAGAATAAAAGCTGCCTGGTGCTGGAAGTCAGGCAGATCATACATATCCTCTAAGATGTGAGGATGTGAGGCAAAGGGGTCCCATCCCTCTGGGGGACAAGGAGGGGAGCCTGCCTCTCCATGCAGGAGACCCCGGTCCCTCTGAGCCGTATGGAACCTGTGGCCAGACCGAGAGGTTGGTAGAGCACCTGAGTATATGCGGGTCCTGGCTGAACTTGAAGGTGGCTCACCCCGAACATGTTGGTGAGGCTGTCGACTGGGATCTCTGCCTGTGTTGGTAATGATTGGAGGCAGCTGGGCATCATGGGCAGGATGAGGAGACCTTGGGGGACGCTTTGACTGCCCGGGAGCTCAGGTGGCTCAGAACCTGGTCTGGGCCTGACAAGGCTGATGTCCATGGAAGTCCATGAGGGACTGTGGATGTATATGTGTGTAGTAAGCTGTTTATGACGAAAAAATAAACTGCAATGAATTATCGTTAAAAACATGGTGGTTGGTGTCACTTATGTTGCCAAGCGAACACCCTAAGTATGGGCTACCTCACATTCCTCAATACTCAACCTTGAAATGCTGAGCTCAGGCCTCCTGCTTTGCTACCATTGTGGCCCGATACAAAATCTATAACATAGATGCCACTTTGCTGTGGTCTGAAACTCTTTTTTTGGAAAAAAATAGCCTCCTAAAGCAGCCTGACTTGAAACACGTGTCGGGCCTAGCCGACACGCACTAAGGGAGTGAGGACTTGTCACGGCTCATGGGTAAGGCTGGGTAGTATTGTTAGTTATAAAAGTTTTTAATCCAGCTCACCTGATTTTTTGTGCTCCAGAGAATTCCCAAAGCATCCAGAAAAACTTTAAGGTCCGGCACCAAAAGTTCTTAGTTCGAAAAAGATTTCTTTATTGATTTACAGCATAAAAAGCATGGAAATCTAGGCTATAGAATAGTCTGATTAGATACAAGCTATCCCGGGCACTGGTTTACATGTTTTCGAAGCTAAAGTGCCTCTTAGTCATAACCTTAGTTTTGACTAAGAGGCACTTTAGCCTCGAAATATGTAAACCAGTGCCCGGGATAGCTTGTATCTAATCGGACTATTCTATGAGGGAGTCCTCACTCCCTTAGTGTGTGTCGGCTAGGCCCGACACGTGTTTCAAGTCAGGCTGCTTCAGGGGGCTTTTTTTTTTCCAAAAATCAGTTTCAGACTACAGCAAAGTGGCATATATGTTATAGATTTTGTATCGGGCCACAATGGTAGCAAAGCAGGAGGCCTGAGCTCAGCATTTCAAGGTTGAGTAATGAGAAATGTGAGGTAGCGCATAACTAGGGTGTTTGCTTGGCAACATAGGTGACACCAACCACCATGTTCCACTTGCATTGTTACTGGATAAAGGCAATCCGATAAAACATTGGATTCCACTTTCACTACTGTTAAACAACCAGGCAGTGTTTAAGGTGTGTGCGAAGCATCTGACTGCAGGCAGCTGTCATCCGAGTGGAGGGCTACATATGCCCAGACAGACAATGGAGGAGATTATTTTCTCTCCCTCTCCTTCTGCAGCTCGCAGCAGAGCCTGATCCGAGTGTCATTAGCATATTGCATCCGATACTCACACATCTTATGCCATATGCTCATGGAGCCCCAGCCTATAAGAGACTTCCAGGTTAGGCATTGAGCATAGAGTGATCAAGAGGGTTTGATTCACTGTCATGGAACATACGTCCTCTCGCTGCAACCTCTGGGATTACACTGACAGCCTTGGGCATTGGTAATGTTACTGAGGGCTTCCCCACTGTCAGTGAACTCAGATGACCCTGCTGCCGGATTCGTGGACAGCTGTGCTGCCATGTTCTGAAATCTGGCAATAGGGTCACCTGATTTTACTGAGAGCAGCAGGGGAGTCCTCAGTCCAATTACAATCACAGACACCAGCACAATGGGTAGGGATGCAACAGCCAGTCAGAGATGCTCTCACAGAGAATGGGTGTCTGTGACTGGCTGTTGGAGGCAGAGTTAAATGCATAACGAGGAAGTTAATGAATGTGACCTGAAAGCAGTGTACCTGCAGAAACTGAGACAGGTAAGTATAAGGCTGCTGATTTAATTACTGTTTTTCTTCCTTTTACAGCCCTCCCTGACCAGACCTGAACCCGAACAGTAACACAGACTTCTGTTCCATATTATCTAGGTGTTTGGTATGGACCCTGAACTTTACTGTTTGGCTTTGCCCTTCCCTAGTAATGACCCTTATCCTAATAGAATTGCATATTAAGTTTGAAGATTGCACATGATAAACACATAAATATAGAATATTTGGATTTTATAAAGTGACCAGATGGTGGCCTGATTCTACCGCATCGGGAATTCTAGAATATGACATCTAGTTGACATACTGTGACTGACAGAACTTGTTCAGTTAATGTGAGTGAACTACATATATATATATATATATATATATATATATATATATATATAGCGCTATGGTATATGGTGGTACATTACAGCACATGTATAGAAACACTATAGTATATGGCAGTACATTACAGTACATGTGTAGAAGCACTATAGTATATGGCGGTACATTACAGCACATGTATAGCAGCACTATGGTGTATGGCGGTACATTATAGTACATGTATAGCAGCACTGTAGTATATGGCGGTACATTATAGTACATGTATAGCAGCACTATAGTATATGGCGGTACATCACAGTACATGTATAGCAGCGCTATAGTACATGGCGGTACATTACAGCCCATGTATAGCAGCACTATAATATATGGCGGTACATTACAGTACATGTATAGCAGCACTATAGTATATGGCAGTACATTACAGTACATATATTAGCAGTGTTATAGTATATGGCGGTACATTACAGTACATGTATAGCAGTGCTATGGTATATGGCGGTACAATACAGTACATGTATAGCAGCACTATAGTATATGCCGGTACATTACAGTACATGTATAGCAGCACTATAGTATATGGCAGTACATTACAGTACATGTATGGAAGCACTATGGTATACGGCGATACTCCGCTCCCCGCGGCCCCACGCTCCTCCACAGTAAAAGTAAAAATAAAAATATCCTGAGTGAGGATTCTCACCCGTCCGCCCGCTCGCTCCACCTCCGTCTTCTAGGTCCTACAGGCCTTTAGGACCTGTCGTTTCCTGGGAAACCGATCAGGTGATCAGTCACATGACCGCTAACTGCCGGGGCTTTAGGATGAAGAAGGGGAGCAGGATTGAGCAGGGGGGCAGGATTGAGCTGGGGGGCAGGATGGTGACAGGGTGGGGGGGCAGGATGGTGACGGAGTGGGGGGGCAGGATGGTGGTGGGGGGCAGGATGGTGGCGGGGGGGCAGGATGGTGGCGAGTGGGGCAGGATGGGGCGAGCGGGGCAGGATGGGGCGAGCGCGGTAGGATGTAGCGAGCGGGGCAGGATGGAGCGAACGGGACAGGATGGAGCTGGGGGAGGAGGGCAGGATGGAGCCTGTGGGCCAGAATAAAACCAGGGGGCAGGATGGAGCCGGGGGGCAGGATAGAGCCGGCGGGGGGGCAGGATGGAGCCGGCATGGGGGCAGGAATGAGCCGGCAGGGGGCAGGATGGAGCGATCAGGGCAGGATGGAGCTGGGGGGGGCTCGGCAGGATGGAGCCCGCGGGGCAGAATGGAGCCGGGGGGCAGGATGGAGCCGGGGGGGCAGGATGGAGCTGGCGGGGGGGCAGGATGCAGTCGGCAGGGGGGCAGGATGCAGTCGGTGGGGGGGTCGGCACTGTGCTTGGCCTGCTCACGGTCATGTGATATGTGATGCGCATATCACATGATCGCGAGCGGGCCAATCACACTGCCGAACGCCGATGTCATTCTGACATCATGCAAGGTCCTAGCAGAACACAGCCTGCCACTGCTCCCGGTTACTGAACACTCGGCGAAGAGGTAAGTATAACAATCTTTATATTTAATACATTTGTCTTTATTTTACATTTGATTTCGCAGTGTATAATGCACTGCGAAATCAAATCACCGGTCTGCAAATTGGCGCGAAATTCGAACTTTGAATTTGCGCGCCTATTTGCATAGTCTGCGCTCATTGGTGCCTGCCTCCGGTGGCCACCAATGAGTGGCCTATGTCTGGCGCGCAATTTATGTGACCGACAGACGCCTTAGACAATTATATAGTAGATATGACCTATTGTTGTGCTTGCAGTCCTTGCCTTAATGCAATATGATATACTACCAAGAATAATGTATACTATATGGGGACAAATGATTGCACAAAATATTGCAGTAATGATGAAGCCAGACAGTATTATAGTTTTAATATTTACTTTCACTTGAGTTGATTTTGGTCTATAAACAAAAGGGAGCTACTCAGATATATTATCCACTATCCAGTATACCCTAGAGGATCTTTGGACCATGAATCCTACAACATCATTAAAGAGTCCTAATCAGGGCAATGTAATTGCATGTAACTGCCCATGAGCCTCTGTGTAAAGTGTATCGCTCTGGGATATCACCAATTAGCACCAAGGATTAGCCAGAAGCACCTTCAGAATAACCAGGGAAAAAAAGAATAGAACAGACAAAACAAGAGCATTTTATTTATACATAGACATATATAAAATTCATAAATTTGGTATCAAAACTACTGTATTAAGGCATGCAGCAATACAATATATCTAAATCTGCAAATAAATTATTAAAAACATACTATTTTTTTCGGCAATGCCCCTGATAAATCAAAAATGGGAAAGATATTTGAAGGATTTTGACTTCTTGCTGAATCCACTTCTGGTTTAAAGGGAAGATGCCACAAACTTTTTTTGGAGTTTGTAATCAATTGGTTTTAATACAAAATTAAATACACTAATATAAAATTTATTTTAGTAATGTTTTTGCAGCCACTGGAGGCTGCTATCTGAATTTGCTGGTATGGTAACCCATGTACAGAGAAGACTTGTGTCACCATCCACCATTACCTCCTACACTGTAGCTGCCTCTTGCTGTGACCTGGGTATACCCCCTGGGCTGTCAAAGTCCCAGCTCTGGAAGACGTTCAGCACCATATTTGTGAAGCTCATAGCTATTTTGGGACCTTAATTTTTCACCAGTATTCAGTGCATGCACTCACAGGAAGAGCTGAGACTCAAGTGTAAAAGAAGGTGATTCCGGTGTGTGCAAGGCTGACAAGACGGGAGATACAGATAGCAGAGATCTGGAATGAGGTGACTATCTGCTATCGCGGTGAGCAGTGATCAGTAGCTTGGGATCAAGAGTGCAGTAACAGGCTGCTGATCAGTGTTTTACCTATTTTGCCCTTGTGAGTTGATATGACAGTCATGACATTATCACCAGCCCACTTAATTTTTTGTGTGCTGAATCATGGATGCGGCAGATGCCCTGGTCATGGAATTACAGTCCTTTACCTTGGACATCAACGGGCAATAACAGCATGTCTAAGGTAAATTTACTGGATTGCTTTGACTACGAGCATAAGGTGACAGGCAGCACATGTCTTGACTTTTCATATGCCAGTGCAGAACCCTCCCAGGCCTCATCAGAGCTGGTGGTCGCGGCCTACTGTGAGAGGCCTGTAGATTTCAGTGTGAGTGATGGTAATCAGAAGATGCGGCACAAACTGAATGGGTGCTTTGGAGAAGAAGAGTGGTCGGAGCGGTATGAGGTGAACTGCAAATAAGGATTTTTTTTACATTTTATTTTTATTATACTTTGGAGTCCTAAGAGACCTTCTGGCAAAAAAATTAAAAATTAAGGACAATAACTTCTCTGCAGATCAAATTTCCAGGTAAAATTTGCATGACAGGCAAAATTCAATTTTACCTGATCTGCTCATCTCTAAAATGTACTTATAGACCTACGTACCTTAAGGTTCTGCTACTGTCACCATGTTGACTTTTCAAAGGACACACCTTGTTTCTGCAGGTTTCGTTATTCTCTTGTCTTCTTAAGCACATCTAGGCACTGTGCCCTTAAAAATAGCAATGTCATGATAATGTTAATTTCTTTAAAAATGTCCACCCTTGCTGTGCCCTAAATAAACCCTATGCTGTACCCCTTTGAATAAATTACCCCACACAGTATCTCTTTAGTAGATTGTCTTCACATATCCTCCAATGTATAAAATTCTCACCACACCTCTGTCTTATATACTATATCCATCTCACCAACCCCCTAATACTATGACCACAACACTGTCCTCCCTTGTGAGCTATGACTGCCACACCACAACCTTATAATCTTAAACTGCCCTTAGACAAACTACAAATTCACTTATGAAATATGATCTCTGTCCACATGGTTCCCACCGTCTGGAGCCCCTTCTTTGTACAGTCCCCCCATGCTCTCATCTCGCTATACTGTCTCCGTCAGGCTGCCATCACTCCAAGCTGGGCTGTCCATGCTGTCCCATCTCTATATAGAGCC
>JARQOC010000003.1:499089528-499112028 GCA_033576535.1 Allobates femoralis
AGCTGAACTGCGGGCCCCTGTCTCTGCTCACGGGTACCAATCTGCTGGGCAACTTGAGTCCTCTGTGTCACTGACCCCTCCGTGTTGCTTTGCTATGGTGCTGTGAAGATGGTGGACCTTCACTATGCCGGTGTTTACTGTCCTGTCTGTCTCAGGCACAGCCTCGGATCCGGTATCCGTCTTAAGCGCCTCCCCGGGGTCAAGTTTTTGGGCTAACTCTTTATCCCGGGTATGTTCCTCTGTTCCTCTGTCTCCTTTCCTCAGACCTCTCAGGACCTCCACTTCTACTTGACTCTGCTCCTGCTCCAGACTCAAACTGAACTCTGACTAAAACTGAACTGTCACTCCTGCTCTGTGGTAAACAACTTAGCTCCTCCCACTAGTGCAGGTGCCACCTAAGCTCCTCCACTTTCTAGTGTAGTGTTGTGTGGGGATTAAACCTGTGTTGATGTTTCTGTGGCAATTTAACCCTTGGGGTGCCACATTCCCCCTTAGTTAAAGACAGTACTCCGGGACTGTGGAACAATAAAGAACAAACAATTAATACAATTAATATTTACAAAGACTTAAAAGTAAAAATCACAAAAATCACTAAACTTCAAAAACAGTCCAAAAATTCAAAAAGCAGTCCTTCGGGGGGTTTAGTCTTTTGCCTCCGGGCTGATGAATATATACAAGAAAGTTTATACCACAACCAGTCCGTGGTAGTATGGTCCATAAAAATAAAATAAAAGGAAAAAGTTTGAAGAATATGCAAGAAGTTCATACAGGATAGTCTCTGTAGCTACTGGGCTTTTTAACGTTGCATTAACTATGTACATTTGTTTACCGGGTTCAATTTATATTTACACAAACATATTTATATTTTACAGTTAACTTGACCTTTTAATCCCTGTACCTAGCTGGTAACTGACCTCTGGTACTACGCTCGGATCTGCGTAAAACGGGTATACTACTTGCATGTAGCCTATTGGTGCTGGTAGGCATGTACCTATTTGTAGTGTTTGGTACTATGTTAGATGAAGATCTGACTGTAGGTCTGGCAAGCTCACTGGGACCAGGAATTTGTTCTTCCTCTACGGGTTCTACTTCCAGTTCTTCAGGTCTTGGGACTTCTTCAGGTAACACAGGTTCTGGTGTTGGTTCCACCATTGAAGGGAATGCAATCATTGGTACGACAACTGCTCCATGGTAATTTGGCCATGTTTTAGGGAAATCTCCTAGTACCGTGTGGAATACTTCTTCTCTTTCTTTAATAGGTTGGACCTGTACGGGTTCTGTTACTTCAGGTGTCTTCAGTGTTTCAGGACACAATTTTAGCTGATCACGAGATACGACTTGTGACGTTTTTCCTTCATCTTTGCTTATCAAACAGGTTTTAACATTGTCTAGGTTAGATGGTAAGACTGTGTATGGGACGGTTTCCCACTAATTATCCAGTTTGTCAGTGCGTCTCTTTCTCTTGAGAACTTGATCACCTTCTTGTAATGGCATTGCTTGAGCATGTTTGTTAAAAGTTTTCTCTTGTCTTGCTCTTGCTTGCTGAAGATTTCTCTCTACACATTCTTGAACTTGTTGATACTGTTTCTGACATTGGGTATCCCAATCTGATTCTTCTTCTACTTCTGTATCTGGTTTTACGATTCCCATTTCTAGATCAATTGGTAATTTACCGGGTCTTGCACGCATAAGGTATGCTGGAGTGCAGTTTGTAGAACTCACGGGGACATGGTTGTATAAGTCTACCAAATCAGGTAATTTATCTGGCCACTGGTTTCTTTCTGATTCTGGTAAGGTCTTTAACAGTTCAATTACAATATGATTCATCTTCTCGCAAAAACCATTTGTTTGGGGATGATACGTTGTTGTGCGAATCTTCTTACAACCGTACATATTGCAGAATTCCTTGAATAGTTCTGATTCAAAAGCTGGACCTTGGTCTGCAAGGACTTGTTCTGGGTAACCATGTGGTCTACAGAAATGCGTCTGGAATGCTTTTGCTGCCGTCTTCGCTGTCAGATCTTTAACAGGTACCACCACTAAGAAGCGTGAGTAATGGTCCACGATGGTTAAGGCATAGACATAGCCTGACCGGCTTGGTAACAACTTGACGTGGTCTAATGCGACTAGCTCGAGTGGCTGCTTGGTTACTATTGGTTGAAGCAGAGCTTTCTGTGGATCCTTCCTTCTGAGGATGCATGCGGCACATCTTCTGCACCATTTTCAATGGATTTTCTCATGCCAACCCAATAAAATCTCTCTCTCAGGATCACTTCTAACTTCTTCCATCCAAAATGACCTGCACCGTCATGATAAGCTTCTAAGACCATTTGAGTGGCTCTCTTGGGCACGATTATCTGCCAGACTAGTTCATGCGTTTTAGGATTGGTATACGTTCTGCAGAGCTTCCCTTGATGTAGAAACAACTTGCCTCTATCTTTCCATAGCTGTATAGCTTCAGCTGGGGCATTCTGATCAGGGTATGTGCGTTATTGCGTAAGCAGTTCTTTCACTAGCTTCACGGCTGGAACATTATCTTGGGCTTCGGCCCATCCGTAATGTCTTAACGGGTTAAGATTTATTTCCTGCTTTCTTTGGTAGGCGCCGGGTTGATAATCTTGTACCTTTGAACGATGAAAGGCCGGTAGTTCAATCTCTTCCAACTCTTCCGGTTCCTCTTCCACGTCTTTCAGGTGCGGCATCCGTGACAAGGCATCTGCGTTCCCGTTCTTGCGACCTGCTCTGTATTTGATGACAAAGTTATAATTAGATAGCCGGGCTATCCATCGCTGCTCCAGAGCTCCTAGTTTCGCTGTATCCAGGTGAGTCAACGGGTTGTTATCCGTGTAAATGGTGAATTCTGCACCTGCCAAGTAATGTTTAAAACGTTCAGTCACAGCCCAAACTACTGCCAGTAGCTCTAACTTGAAGGAGCTGTAGTTCTCGGGATTTCTTTCTGTAGGCCGGAGCTTCCTGCTTGCAATAACTCTTTCTTTGCCTCCTTGCATCTGTGATAATACTGCTCCCAGTCCAACGTTGCTGGCATCCGTGTATAGAATGAAGGGTTGATGGTAATCAGGGTATGCCAGGATCTCTTCTCCCGTCAGTGCACTTTTCAGCTTATTGAAGGAATCTTCTCTTTCCTCATCCCACCGTGTCAGGAAATTACAGGATGAAGTCTTCTTTGATCGTCCTACTAGAATGTCTTGCAGAGGAGCTGCTAGCTTCGTGAATCCTCTGATAAATCTTCTATAATAGCCTACCAGGCCCAGGAATTGCCTCACTTCTTTCACGTTCGTAGGTCTTGGCCAATCCCTTATCACTGTGACTTTATCAGGATCCGGTGCTACTCCCTCTGAACTCACGACGTGTCCCAGGTACTGTACCTTTCGTTTGAGAAGGTGACACTTGGATGGCTTGATTTTCATGCCATATTTGGACAAAGCTTCGAACACTTCTGCCAGGTCTTGTAGATGTTGCTCATACGTCTTGGAATAGACTATGATGTCATCTAAGTACAGGAGGACAATTTCGAAGTTCTTGTGTCCTAAGCAGCTCTCCATCAGACGTTGGAAGGTCCCGGGTGCGTTGCAGAGTCCGAACGGCATACAATTGAACTCACAGAGGCCCATCGGCGTAGTAAATGCTGTCTTCTCCTTGTCGGCCTCGGCCACAGGAACCTGCCAGTACCCACTAGTCAGATCAAGGGTGGAAAAGTAGTTAGCAGATTTTAGTGCAGCTAATAACTCCTCAATCCTAGGTAATGGGTATGCGTCCTTATGTGTGATGCGATTAATCTGCCGATAATCTACGCACATTCTCATGGTCCCATCCTTCTTTTTAACTAACACTAGAGGTGCTGCCCAGGGGCTACAACTGTCTCTTATTACCCCTGCAGATTTCATTTCTCTGAGCATGTCTTTGGTGGTTTGGTAGTGAGCTGGTGGTAATGGTCTATACCTCTCTTTTATAGGCTGATGGTTACCTGTGGGTATAGTGTGCTCTACCCCTTTAATCTGCCCAAAGTCTAACGGGTGTTTACTGAATATTTGTTCATATTCCTTCACTACCCGGTATACTCCATGCTTGTGACGGGGAGGTGTAGAACTGGTACCTACATGCAACTTTTGGCACCAATCCTCCAGCTTCTCCTCTGAGCCATTGTCATCTGCCTGACATGACGGGTCCAAGGGCTCGGCGGCTGTGATGTTATTGTTGTCAACCGTGTACAACTTAGTCATGGTAGCATACTTAGGTAATGTGACCTCATCTTCTCCGCAGTTTAATAGGCGTAATGGCACTCTTCCCCTGTGTACGTCAACTACTCCTCTTGCTGTGAGTATGGTGGGTCTGTTGTCTGAGTACACGGGTTCTACCAGGGCTTGGTAGTCTTGCCCCTTAATGCCTATTGCGGCTCTACACCAGACCAACATTTCAGTTTTGGGAGGAATTACAATGGGTATTGGATCACTTACTCGTACACTGCCGATCTCACCTCCGGAGATTTCTACCTGTTGCTTCAACATCAAGGCTTTGATCTCTTTGTGCAGAAGCCTCTGTTGTCCAGTTCCGGCAGTCTCGGCAATTTGCTGCAAAACACTTAACACTTCGGAAAAACATTTCTCAATTACATTCATTCCTATCAGCATCACGGGTTCACGTTCTCGCCGGTTAACATCTATGATTATAACACCCTGGTTCTGCAATTCTACCTTCCCAACCTGAATATTCATCTCTCTAAACCCAACCTTTGGTATTAACTGTCCATTACTAGCCCATACCTCAAAGTTAAAGTCATCTGGCGCATTAGTAATGTCTGAATCAGCCCAGTACCTTTTATAAAGAACATGTGGGATGGATGTTATTTGGGACCCGGTATCCAGCAAGGCACTAAAGGGGATGCCATCCAACACAATAGGGATCACCGGTTTTCCTCCCACGAATCTGTCATACCAGGCTGAGGGGCCTTGAGGGTTCATTCCTGGGGAGCGGCCCGCCTGCCCAGGGAATCGTCGTTTAAAGGACACTCACGAGCAAGATGGCCTGGTTTCTGGCAACGGCGGCAAATGGGCTGTCCATCTGGTTGATAGCGATCGCTGAGTCGTCCTCTTGTTGCTGGGTATCTTCTGGACCTCATCCATGGGACATCCTCTCTGCTGGTCGCCGACTTGGTCTTGGGTGCAGGCTTTGACTCTCGCAGTTCCTTGATGACCTTGGCCATAGAGATCACGGTGTCTGTCAGGGCATCTAGCTTTTGGTTGAGGGCTGCATTAGAAATTAGTTCTCCAGTCTCAGCAGCAGTTGCTGACATGGCAGATGTCGCTGGCGCTGCCGGCTGCTGAGGTGCTGCTGCAATGTCCAGGACAGTTGGTAGCTCCCGTGGCTCTTCCAGCTGCTGCAAACGGATAGCTCTATCTTTCAGCTCAGTAAATGTCATGTCAGGGTTCTGCAGCAGTATCATGCTTAAGGGGAAGGGGAATGGAGGCCCTCTATGAATTGGTTAAATAGCATTTTATCAGCTCCCGGGGCTAAAGCAGGTTCTGCCAGTTTAAGGGCTCTGAGTGCTTCCTGCAGGTTCAAGGCAAAGTCTCTGGCACTCTGTTCAGGTTTCTGGTGGCATGCAAAGAACCTCATCTTAGCTCGGGTATCAGCAGCAGATTGAAACGTTGCTTTCAGTCTGGCTACTAGATGTTCTACAGTGTCCTTATCTGTGTCCAGCCAGGACGCAACCTCACGCCGTGCATTGCCCGTTAATTGTCCCATTATCATTCCTACACGCTGGGCTTCAGTGAGGGGGTACATCACATAATATTCCTTTATCTTTAGCATAAAGTCAGTTAATGTATTAGGCTCACCGGAGTATTGGGGCAGCCACATTGCCCCTGGAGTATACGGCATCAGGAATGGCATTATGGATGCTGTTCCTTGCGCCGCTGCACCGCCGGGTACTATCGCTGGGTCCGGCGCTGCAGCTCCACCGGCTGTTCCGTCGCCGCCTTGTGCATTGGGCTGCGACATCTTGGGCCTCCTTAGTTAATATCCGCCCTCCGTCTTCCGCTTCCGTCCGGATGTCTAACAAAGTTTCCGCTGCACACCAGGGATTCTCTTTCCTTCCGGATGACGTCAGAGCGGTGAGCAGTTTTTCTTCCCGCACGTCGCGCGCTCTGCAATGGCGGATTCTGAAATTTACAGTATCTGTGGCGCAGTTACAATTCAGCTTGCCGCGCGCCCAGCAATGGCGGCAGATTTAAAACAGTCACTAATCACGGCACACAATGCCTGGTACCGGGCACGGTAGATCCTGTTCATGACGCCAGGTTGTGGAGCTCACTGGGACGGGGGTACTCGGTGCCGGACCGGGGTGCTGCTGGGGATGTCACGGCGGTCCTGGTCCAGGCCATGTCCCGGGCCCGCACAATAAAATGGGGGTTTATTTACAGGGTATTTTTCACTCGTGACGCCACCCACTATATGCGGCTGCAGAACCTCCAGGGGATGATGGGATAGCAGCTTGGATAGAATAGTTCCTGTGGGCAGAACTGGGTTCCCCGGGTCAGTGGCAGTAGTGGTTAAAGTCTGTGAGGATAGTTATTGATGCTGCAGGAGAGTAGGGGTAGCAGTAGAGATGATGAGAGTAGAGGTAATTGCAGTATATGAGGGCAAGTGGGGCTTCAGTAAAAGGATCACACACACTCACGGTTTCTGTTGTTTTCCAAGTCTTTACTTGCAGATGGTATAACACAATATTGTCCACGGAGTCTGTACCAGGTTGCTCCCACCCTGACCGGGTCCTTGGCTTCCTACTTAAGTGCTGTGTGTGGCCCTGCTGCTGCTTGTAGCTGAACTGCTGGCCCTGTCTCTGCTCACGGGTACCAATCTGCTGGGCAACTTGAGTCCTCTGTGTCACTGACCCCTCCGTGTTGCTTTGCTATGCTGCTGTGAAGATGGTGGACCTTCACTATGCCGGTGTTTACTGTCCTGTCTGTCTCAGGCACAGCCTCGGATCCGGTATCTGTCTTAAGCGCCTCCCCGGGGTCAAGTTTTTGGGGTAACTCTTTATCCCGGGTATGTTCCTCTGTTCCTCTGTCTCCTTTCCTCAGACCTCTCAGGACCTCCACTTCTACTTGACTCTGCTCCAGACTCAAACTGAACTCTGACTAAAACTGAACTAACTGTCGCTCCTGCTCTGTGGTAAACAACTTAGCTCCTCCCACTAGTGCAGGTGCCACCTAAGCTCCTCCCACTTTCTAGTGTAGTGTTGTGTGGGGATTAAACCTGTGTTGATGTTTATGTGGCAATTTAACCCTTGGGGTGCCATAGAAACTTTCTGTGGACACTTAACTGTGTGCTGCCGGCCATGGTCAGGCTAGTAATTTTTGTCCAGTACTCCATTATTTTTAATGGATTTCAGAAACTTCAGCTTTCACTTGGATTCAATTGCTGTAAATTATACTGACTTTCCACAAATCCATTTGTGGGGGATGACAGTCACTTCTTCCATACGGTAAGCTGTTCATTTCCCTTGCAGATTTGGACCTATTTAGATTTACAGATAGGCCCCTTTCAATCCGTTCTTTAGGCTACGTTCACACATTTGCGTATTTTGCTGCGCTTTTTTGCGCGCGCTTTTTGCCGCGTTTTTCGGCCGCGCAAAAAAGCGCAGCAAATACGCAGGGGCTTTCACACACTGCGCTTTCTTTCCCCCAGAAAGCGCAGTGATGTCACAGAGGGGAGGAAGGATCCTGCTTCCTCCTCCCCTCTGTGACATGTGTGACCGCCCCATTAGACTTCACAGTGTATTAATATACACTGTGAAATCTAAATTAAACAAAAGCAAGTGTGTGAAAAATAAAAAAGAATCAATACTTACCTTCCGACGCCTTCTGCCGCTGTGCGATCCCCGGTTCTAAGTCAGATCTCTTCTGACAGGACCTGTGATGACGTCAGAGGGGGGCGTTCCCAGGGCGGTCCCATCGCTGATTGGCTGCTCGCGGTCATGTGATATCACATGACCGCGAGTGCCCTGGAACGCCCCCCCTCTGACGTCACCACAGGTCTTGTCAGAAGAGATCTGACTTAGAACCGGGGATCGCACAGCGGCAGAAGGCGTCGGAAGGTAAGTATTGATTCTTTTTTATTTTTCACACACTTGCTTTTGTTTAATTTAGATTTCACAGTGTATATTAATACACTGTGAAGTCTAATGGGCGGCCACAGCTGTCACAGAGGGGAGGAGGAAGCAGGATTCTTCCTCCCTTCTGGGAGAATACGCAGAAGTAGCTGCGTAAACAATTGACATATCAATTGTTTACGCAGCTGCGTTTTCTCCCGGAAAACGCACTGCGTATTTTTACGCAATGTCTGCACTGCAAAGTGAATTTCCCATTCACTTTGCAGGCAGACAAAAGGCACATTGCGTATTTTGAAAAGCGCGCGTAAAAAAACGCGGCAAAATACGCAATGTGTGAACGCAGCCTTAGAGTGTTTTTTGAGCCTCCTGTGCACCTAGTCATTTTTTGGACTTATATGGACTTATATGCATTAACGTATGGTGCCTATATGTACCATGCGTTAACGCATGCATTTCCCAAAGGGCCCGATGTTAAAAAAATGCATGCGTTTTTTTACTCCACCCCAAAAATGCTGCTAGCAGAGTTTTTGGATGCAGTAAAAAAAAATGCGTTTTTTACAAATTAATGTCACACTTAAGTCAAGGATCTGTTTTTAGCATCAGTTTTTGGACTTAGAAAAAAAAAGTGAAAAAACTGATGCCAAAAACGGATCCAGGGCTTATGTGTGACCCTAGCCTTTAGGCTGCGTTTGCAAAAACACATGCGTTTTTAATGTATTTTCCATTAAAATCAATGGTGGCAAAACGCATGCGTTTTGATGCATTTTTAGCGGTAAAAACGCATAGAAATGCAAAAGTGGCAAAACACAGCCAATGCTCAGATGTGAAAGGGGCCATAGGCCAGGGTCACACATACCATCTGTTTTTGGCTTAAATCCAATTTTGGGAACATTTTGGGCATTTTTCTTTGGAAGTCCAAAAACACATATGTGTTAATGCATGTGTCTGTGCGTTTTTCAAAAATGCATGCGTTTTTTTAACATGGGGCCCTATGGGAGATGCAATGGTATTATAGCAATGTTATTACAGTATTATGATCTTAAGGCCACTTTATACACACCAACTTATCTGTCCAACTTCTGAACAACTTACTGGTTGCAGTGAAATCATGGACACATTGCTCCATTTTGTGGCTGTGTACAAATGGAACTATGTGTCCATGATTTCACTGCAACCAGAGATCTGTTCAGAAGTTGGACAGATATGTTGGTGTGTGTAAAGTGGCCATTATACATGGAACCAGTGAACCAAGGGAAAGCGAGACTAATTCATAACAGCTGGTTTACCATCTCAAGAGGCATAGTGGCAAGAGGTGTGGCGCTCACACCTCTTGCCACTATGCCTCTTGAGATGGTAAACCAGCTGTTCTGAATTTGTTTCGCCTTCCCTTGGATCCCTGGTTCCTTATGCAAAGGTTATCTCTGGTTCCATGTATAAGATCATAATACTGTAATACCATTGCTATACCCCATCTAAACCATCTAACCCCTATTTAGGGGTGATTCAAGTTAGGCGGCCGTCACACGGTGCAATATCTTGAACGATATCGTTTAAGCGATCTGCTTTTTGATCGCTTAAGCGATATCGTTTGTGCATCGCTACGTTCGATCAAGCGATTTTACAATGTAAAATCGTTTGATCGTGACATCGCAGATATGAGAGCCGGAGCTCATATCAAGCGATCATCACTTGTTCAATCTGCTTCATCGTGGTGTGTGACACCATGATGAACGATCTCCCAGCGGCAGAGCCTATGCTGGGAGATGGTATCTATGGTAAACGTCGGGTTACTAAGCATCGCGCGGCGCCTAGTAACCCGATGTGTACCATAGTTACCAGCGATCTCGCTGCTCCACATCGCTGGTGAGTCTGTCTGTGTGACATCTCACCAGCGATGTGAACGATATTGTAAGCGATCGCGCGTGCACGTGATCGCTTACAATATCGTTCAAGATATTGTAGCGTGTGACGGCCGCCTTACTCTAACATCTCTAGAATCTCTTCCTGGGGTTCTTTGTTTTACTATATTTTACACATGGCAACTGTGTTCATTTAGGGTACTGAGTCCTTGTTTCTTAATATATGTAATGCTTGTTTCTAAGTGTTTCTTCTATGTAACATACAGCCTGTACTTGTTTGGTGAGGTTGTAACTTTTAATGAACCTAATGAGGGGACTGTATAGGAGAAACTAAACACCTGAGTACTCAGAGGGACTTATATTGTGTTAAATGAACTCTTTATGAAGGTTATATTAACAACCTTTGGGGCCCTTGGGAAAAAGCAAGATCTATTAATATTAATCTTATGATGAACTATGTATTAATACAACTGGTACTGGCGATTGGCAATGAGATTATCCATGATGTATTGTAATCATTGGAATTGTTATAGCGGAACTAGGCTATTTTAAATGTTTTTATGCTTCTGTGTGACCAATTTCTCTGTGTTTGATTTTGAATAAACTTGTTAATATTTACCATGATAATTTGAGGTTGTAATCGCTTTCTGGATCTTTTCTTTGTTTGTTTCATTTATTTTTACAGTAATCACAGACGCTGACAGTGACGGTGAGCATGGCTAAAGCCCCAGTCACACATAACGAAATCGTTAATGAGATAGTTGTAACTGTGACGTTACAACGATCTCCCCAACGATGTCGCTATGTGTGACATCTAGCAGTGATGAGGCAAAGGGCTCAGGACCATTTTTTGGTTGTTGGTCTCCCGCTGGTCAGCACACAACGCTGCGTGTGACAGCGAGAGACCAGCGATCAGTGACATCACAGGGCTGGTAGCCATGGTAAACACCAGGTATCTAGGCAGCGCGCGCTGCCTGGATACCCATTGTTTATCATAGTTACCAGCTTCCTCCCTGCTTACAGGCTGAGCTAAGCAGGAAGGACACTGGTAACATCGCTTCCAGCGATGTGGGAGGTGGTTCCCAGGTCTCTGATTGCTGGGGAGATCTGCCTGTTTAACAGCTCCCCAGCGACCAGGTAACGACGCTCCAGCGATCCTGGCAGGTCGTTATCGCTGTCGGGATCGCTGGAGCGTCGTTGTGTGCGACAGGACAGTTAGTCTTTCTTTAACAAATCAATGGGGAGGAACAGTAAATATTTCTGAGGTTCAACAGTAAATATTTCTGAGGTGAGAGTGGCGATGAAGCTTGCTAAGTAATAACTAAGGGACACAATGTCTGTGCTAAAATAGCAGGGCTGTGTTTGGCAGCTTTTCGGCCCTTTTGAATGTGTTTTCTAGGCCCTTGATTTTGCTTCCCATTGATTTGAATGGGGTTTGGAAGTTCAGCAAACTGTTCATTCAACAATTCACCGAACTAAACATGAACTTCAAAAGGCTCACTCATCTCTAATTATGCCATGACTGTACACCTGGAAAGCTGAAATATGAAACATATTACCATACTGAGATTTTATAAATTTAAAACACCTCCTAAACTGAATGAAATTAACCAGTGTTTTTAATAGCAGATGCCAAATTTGCCAAGAGGTGGGCAAAAAAATCTTTCTGGACATTTTCTGCATATGACATGTGTATGCAATGCATTTTTTCAGAATACTCGATTTACATTCTTACTAGATATCAGAAATATTAAATATATCAGATCTACACATACAGGCATGATAGATAAATAGATGATAGATAGGCGGCCGTCACACGCAACGATTTCTTGCCCGATATCGTTTAAGCGATCTCCTTTTTGATCGCTTAAGCGATATCGGGCAAGAAATCGTTGCATGTAATCAAGCGATTTACGATGTGAAATCGCTTGATCGTGACATCGCTGATCTGAGCTCCGGAGCTCAGATCTAGCGATGAACGATGCCACGATCTGCTTCATCGTGGTGTATAACACCACGATGAACGATCTCCCAGCGCAGAGCCTATGCTGGGAGATGGTAACTATGATACACGTCGGGTAACTAAGCGACGCGTGGCGCCTAGTTACCCGATGTGTACCATAGTTACCAGCGAGATCGCGGATCCACATCGCTGGTGAGTCTGTCTGTGTGACATCTCACCAGCGATGTGAGCGATATTGTAAGCGATCGCGCGTGCACGTGATCGCTTACAATATCGCTAGAGATATCTCAGCGTGTGACGGCCGCCATAGATAGATAGATAGATAGATATCCTGCAGCTAAATAATGTCACAACCATCCTGCATATCATATACCTGCACCCTTTAGTGCCTAAAGGGTGTTTAGCCTCATTTAATCTAATATATAAATAAATTCATTTATAGACTAGCCTGATGAAGAGGCCTGAGTCTCGAAAGCTTGCTATTTATTACCATTTTTTCAGTTACCCATTAAAAGGTATCAACCACCG
This sequence comes from Allobates femoralis, assembly GCA_033576535.1. Classification (NCBI taxonomy): domain Eukaryota; kingdom Metazoa; phylum Chordata; class Amphibia; order Anura; family Aromobatidae; genus Allobates; species Allobates femoralis. Next base: position 499,102,010 of record JARQOC010000003.1, read on the forward strand.
AGGACTTTCAGATTTTAATATTTTGGTAACTACTGGCTAACACGGTACAAACATATATTTTACCTTACATAGATTAATGTATAGAGGTAAAATCCTTTAACTACCAACATGCTGAATTATTATAGATTTTTTACCCCGAGGAATAGACAAATATCAAGATGTGGAGATGGTGTTAAGCTTTCACTGCAAGGATAAAATAATGAAACTATTCAGTGAGAGAGTCATTGATAAAGACCTAATCTGAGAAACAGGAACTGAGGAGCAAACTTCAACTAACCACAAAGAAATGAGCGTGGGTGGACATCCTTCAACAAATTATTCTCTGAACTGGTTATCCGGTGGACCTTGTACTAAAACCGAACATGTGCACTGCTGAATCATATATCTCTGTAATTAGATCCTTTAAAATTGTGTTTTGTAGCTGGGATGAAATCATTATGTATTGTAACAGCAACACTATTAGCATTAAATCCACATGGGGTGACTGCAAGGGTATTTTTTACTTTGTTGGATCATTTTGTTGTTATGTGATAAGAGCAACTTCTGGAATATCCCCTTTAAATATATTGTTAAAACAAAATCATCTTTATAACAAGAAAAAAGTATAATATCCGATGACTCTCACCCTACGCATTATCATAAGGATTGAACAGACAGAAAAACAGATAGAGAAACCATAAAAATTCAGGATTTTTTAAAACTAAAGGAAACATGAGACTAAATATATTATGACTTTAAGGCTTGTTTCACACATCTTTGAAAAATGGAATTGATGGACAGGCCTCCGAAACTATATTAGATATAAATGTTCCATATGGTTCTATATATACAGTAGTGTAATGACAAAATTTTTTTTTTATGAAACCATGTGCAATGGAGGAACTTTTATGGGTTATTTAAGAATAAGTATTGCTTTTTTTTGTTTTTTAAAAAAAAGTTCCCCCTCTCATTCAAATGAAATAAGGCAAAAATTGTTTTTTCCCCCCAAAAAAGGACATGCAATTTTGCATTATTGAAATGATAATCGTAATAACTAAGCAACTTTTATTATTGTTTTTTTTAACAAATACGGTATAAAACAGTTAATTATTAATACAATATGTACAAAACAAGTGTTTAAAAATAATTTTTTCCTATGAATTTTAGATTCAAAAATTCAATTTTTTTTTATTTCTCATGGAGTTCCTCCATCAGTTTTACAGCACATTCAGCATTTTGGTTAGATCTGGGAATGTCAATTAATGACTCCTCGACCAACCAGTGAGCCTTCAAACACTTAATTGCCTTCTTGCACTTTGTCTTGGTGAGTGAGGTTAACAGTTCATTGAAGGATGCTTCGTTGTAGTGTTGCGACAGGAACCAGGCATTTGGCCATTCATAGCAAGTCTAGAGTTTCCCTCCAGAGCAATTCTATATCCATTATCATATTTTTTATTCGATCCAGTCGCCGTTTCTCGCTGTTGAACAGAAAACTGAAGTTTCCAAGAATTTGGCAGTTCGTTGGCATCCGCTTGAGATTGGAGAGCTTTTCAACATATGGAATACTTGGAATCCCTTTTATGTTGAGAATAGGAGGGCAGATTCCTCGTCCAGATAGACCTGTTTGCCTTTACACTGTTGCTGGAATTTCTAGAAGACATTTTCTGAATGACCTGTCCTGCACTTCTTGATCGTAAAACTGGAAGCTTGGCATGGAAAAAGAAAAGATAATACCGTATATACTCGTGTATAAGCCGACCCGTGTATAAGCTGAACCCCTACTTTTGCCCCCAAAAACTGGGAAAACTTATTGACTTGCGTATAAGCCGAGGGTGGACCCCAGCACAGGTATACAACCCCCAGCAGTGAGGTATACAGCCCCCAGCAGTGTGGTATACAGGCCCTCCCAGTAGTATACAGGCCCCAGTAGTATGGTATACAGCCAGCAGGATAGGTATACAGCCCCCAGCAGTAAGGTATACAGGTCCCCCCAGTGGTATACAGCCCCCAGCAGTATTGTATACAGCCCCCAGCAGTGAGGTATACAGGCCCCCCCAGTGGTATACAGGCCCCGGCAGTATGGTATACAGAAGGCCCCCAGTGGTATACAGCAGGCCCCCAGTAGTATACAGCAGGCCCCCAGTAGTATACAGCAGGCCCCCAGTAGTGTACAGCAGGCCCCCAGTAGTATACAGCAGCCCCCAGTGGTATACAGCAGGCCCCCAGTAGTATACAGCAGGCCCCCAGTGCCGGCAGGAGGGGGCTGTATTAGATAGTGCACTATGTGATGCAGCCCCCTCCTGCTGGCACTCGCCCCCCACACTGTGCAGAGCCACCCACACTGTGCAGAGCTCCCCCCCTGCTGCATTAACTTACCACCCACCGTCTTCATCACCACGAGTCCTCCAGTCCATCCTCGCGCGCTGTGTTCCCGGTCTCCCGGCCTGATTATTCTGTCACGCTTCCGGGGGAAGGATAGAGTGGACCCACTGGGCCGTGGTACCGAACTCCCCTGGGTGAGCTGATCCTAGTTTACTCAACCCCTATACAGGGATTGTCAGGGGCAAGCCCAGGGGGTCTAAATACCACAGCAGCTAATACCAGGGGGGCGGCTCGTAAGGTTAGCCTATACTAAGGAATAAAGAAGTATTCCAGGTAACAGGGCACAAGGCTAGGAGACCAGGAATGGTGCTACCGGGGAAGAGCACAGCAAGGGTTCCAGGAAACAGAGTACAAGGCTGGAGGACAGGAATGGTGCTACTGGGAAGGAGCACAGCAAGGGTTCCAGGACACAGAGCACAAGGAAGGCCTGACCAACAGTCAGCAAGGCAGAAGCAAACTGACTTAATAATCAGGTACCTCCCATCAGAGGAGGTGGCCTGATATACCATGGGAAGAGCAGCTATTGGTCAAGGGGAGTGTCAGGGGCCTAACACATATTACACCAATTTAGTCTGCCAGTGGGCTATTCATTGTCACCCTCACAGTAGAGCAGATTTAGCGACAGTATCATAAAATGTCTACATTCAAGCTCAATAAAAATTTCTGAAATGTTTAGAAGTCAAGATGGTACAAAAATATAAAACAAATTAGGGCTAGGTTCACTCAAGGTGTTTTTGCCGCGTTTTTTTCTGCACCAAAACCACAAAAAACCTGATGTTTTGGTATTAAACAAAGGCTAAGTTCACATCTAAGTGGGGTTGAGTTTGCATTTCCATGCGTTTTTGCACTGCAAAAATGCATAGAAACGGAGAGAAACTCATCCAAAAATGCACCCATTGATTTCAATATAAAACGCAATGAAAATGCATGTAATTTTAATTTTTTGCAAACGCAGCCCAAAACGTTGCAGGACATGCATGCGTTTTGTGAAAATGAAATGCATTTTTACATGCTTTTTCATTGCGTTTTCTATTGAAATCAATGGGTGCGTTTTTGGATCTGTTTGCAATGCATTTTTTGGAACAAATGCTGTCAAAAACGCATTGCAACCCAAACGGAAAAGAAATGCCGATGTGAAAAGGCCCAAAGATCTCTTGCCTGTACAAAACCTGCTTTTGTTGCTGCATCTTTGGTGCGTTTTGAACTTCACTATTGATTTTCAAGCTGTGCCATTACAAAATGAGGCAAAAACACAACAAAGAATAGACATGGGCCATGTTCACACACATGCGTTTTTTTGACCAGCTCTGCGTTTTTTGGTGTGTTAAAAAAACACAGGTGCGTTAACACAGGGTACATTTGAGTGTACATGCGTTTTTCACCTCCACCTGCGGTTTTCCCCCCAGTCCATAAAACGCTGCATGCAGCGTTTTTTGGGTGCTGGAAAAAAACGCAGGGGTGGTTTTCCAAAAACGCATGCATTTTTTTAACATGGGCCCCTATGGGAAACGCATGCGTTAACTTAGGGCACATATAGGCACCTGCGTTAACGCATGCGTTTCCCATAGGGCCCCATGTTACAAAACGCATGCGTTTTCTAACAAACACATGCGTTTCTATAACATGGGGCCCTATGGGAAACACATGCGTTTTTAAATGGCACATTTATGCACCCTGCATTAACGCATGCGTTTTTGACTGCGTTTTTGGGCAAAAAATGACTAAGTCCAAAATGGATGAAAATCCTTTCAGACACACAAGGGACATTTTTTAGCACTCTTAAAAAAACACATGTGGTTTTAGGAGTGCTAAAAAAACCGCAAATTGTGTGTGAACATGGCCATGCTCATTCTTCTAAAAACGTAGCAAAAACCATGCAAGTTTACATTTCTGGCAAGAAATAAAACCAATGTGTGCACAACGTTTCCTGAATCAGGCTAGGGTCACACTTGCGTTTTTTACAAGCGTTTTTGGAGACCTGCGTTTTCAAAAACGCATGTAAAAAACGCACCCATAGGCACCAATGTTAAAAAACGCATGCCCTAATAGCAAAAATGCATGTGTGACAGTACCATGCGTTTTTGGTGCATTTCCAAAAACACATGCGTTTTTTAATATGGGGCCCTATGGGAAACGCATGCAAAAACGCATGTACAATTAGTACCATCCAAAAACGCATGCGTTTTCCATAGGTGACCATGTTAAAAAAACACATGCGTTTTTGAATGGCACTAAAAGGTACTAATGTACCATGCGTTTTCCATAGGGGTCCATGTTATAAAAACGCATGCGTTTTTTAAAACGCACCAAAAAATAGTGCATGCACTATTTTTTGGTGCAGATTTAAAAACGCAGCCAAAAACGCAGGGAGCCATCACACACCTTGAAAAACTCATAATTACATGAAAAAATGCATGGTAAAACGCATGAGTTTTTTTAAGTCACTAAAAAAAACTCATGCCAAGTGTGATCCCAGCCTCATATAGGTTTTGGTGGGATTGAAAAACGCAGGATTAAATTCGCATAGATTTATATAAAATCAAGATAAAAACACAGCAAAAATGCCCTGTGTAAACATAGCCGATGCTTCATATAACCCCTTATGTCTTCTATTTAATTCACATCCTAATGCCACCTTTCCTTGATGCTGTTTTAAACTGTGAAGACAGTGGTAAAAAAATCCATAAAAACATTGCACAAATTAAGTGCACCCTTTGTTATGGTACATTTTGCTATCCCTACTATCTCCAAAGTCAAACCTGCAGCAGAAATTAATCTTGCTTAAAGCGAACCTGTCACCCCCCCTGGACATCAAAAGCTATAATAGCCACCTTCTGCAGCACTAAGGCTGCATTCAGGGAAGGTGGCTATAGGCTTTTGATGCCCTATATACAGTTAAATATTCACTTATATAACTGCTTACAGTTTAGAAGACCTAAGACCGGGAGGCGGGGTTTTGCGCTCCTCCGACCCGCCCCCTCTTGTCAATCAGCCTGGTCGCCTGCTGCTGCCTCCCCTCACAGTCTAGCATGAACGCGCGCCTCCGTTCTCCTCTATGGCGCCGCGCATGCGCTGTGCGCGCAGCCCGACGACTTCCTGGACACCCGGCGCACAGCGCATGCGTGGCGCCATAGAGGAGAACGGAGGCACGCGTTCATGCTAGACTGTGAGGGGAGACAGCAGCAGGCGACCAGGCTGATTGACAAGAGGGGGCGGGTCGGAGGAGCGCGAAACCCCGCCTCCCGGTCTTAGGTCTTCTAAACTGTAAGCAGTTATATAAGTGAATATTTAACTGTATATTGGGCATCAAAAGCCTATAGCCACCTTCCCTGAATGCAGCCTTAGTGCTGCAGAAGGTGGCTATTATAGCTTTTGATGTCCAGGGGGGGTGACAGGTTCGCTTTAATACCTTTAGTCTATGTGCAGCATATCCACTCCACAAATGCCACAAAAATTGTTTCAAAAATACTTAAAAATGTTTAATCTTCTTTACTCTCCCCCCCACTAGACCTTCAGGTAATGCCTTTAGGAGCGCCCCTCGTCTATTTTTCTAATCTTCTTTGCTGACCACTTGTAGAGTTGTTCAAGCGATTTTTACATCTGTGGGTTTGAAAAATGTTTGGTAGAATAATATAGAGTGCATATCACTTCATTGAAATAGATACTGTTAGATTCTGCTCTAATTTAACCTTTTAGTGACAGAACCAGTTTTGACCTTTGTTCTGGCACCCTCGCTCTCTACTCCTGAAGAACGAGTTGACAGACAGCTAAACTCTTTCCCATCAATGCATTGACATGGACGCTGGGGGTCCTTTTCAACTTTTATTAATGGGTTAAGTGTAAAACTAGAAAAAACAAATAGAAATTCTCAGTACAACATAAGCATATATGAAGTGCAAAACATTACATTGTTACAGGTCACACAATGTGATTGCATGATACGGCGAATACACAATATGTATAATGGCAGAAGAATGATGAGATGATAATCAGCAGTGTAACTACATTGTACATATAGGTGGGCAGCAGTATATTAAACTTACCGACTGTGCTATGTTGAGGGAAACATGCAGATAAGCTGAAATCTAGGGAGAGAAGGATCAGCATACCAGGATGTCAGCTTGTATGAGGCTGTAATGGCTTCTGGGGAGAAGGGGCAGAGTCTAGAGCACATAGACATGGAGGGACCAAAATTAGACTATGCAATAAACATAATGTAATGTGGGAACATTGTCAACAGATGGCGCTATGGGATAAGTCATCGCTGAACAAGCAAACAATATATTGTCTCAAGCAAACTAAATGCACATATTTCTAAGAAAAGCATGACACTCCCCGTCTGGTATCCGGGGATGCCACATAAACTTCAACTAGAGCAATAGAATAAGTTCAGAAACAGGTCTGCTAGCATTTGAACTCTTTTCCACTGGGATTTGTACAAGTCTTTAGTAGTAGACTCTCCGGATGTCGGCGTGCTCACATTACACTTCTGGGTAAGGAGAGTTGGAGGAGTAAGCAGAGATGAGTCATCAGGATCGTTGATTGTGGACAGGAAGCCTCATCATGTGAAGGGTTTTTTCTCTAGGTTGACTTGAAACGTTAAACCATCAGACTCTGAGTCCCAATTAAACCCTAGACTGCGTTGTACAGGAAGAAAGACTGTGGATGAGTCTAGGACTTTTGATTCAGTGGCGTTGTCTTCTCTGCCATTTAATTTTGCCGAGTTGGTGTGCTTCTCCTTCACAAGGAATTTGTTGGGGCAGGGTAGGAAAAAGGATGGATGACCACTCTCCAACGTGTTTGTGTAGAGAGAGTGAATGTTGTTTGACTTGAGAGCGTCTTTGAGGCAAACGTCCCCTAAAACCACCCATCCCAGGTCTAGCTTCTGAGCATAGGGCGAGTTATGAGGACCGTTTATCTGTTTCCTCACCTTGTGGACTCTGATGATGTCTCTCCTAGCAAAAGGACTAACTTGGCTTGGGGATTGAGTGCGGGAATAAGATGCGCTATGCTTCTCAAATGAGGGTGATGTAGTGCCGCTTCTGGAGTGGGTATTTCTTCTCTATTGTTCGGGATAGAATTACACTCAATTAATGTAGGAAGGGCTAAGGATGTCTTCCCATGCAGGGATTTGATTTGATAACCTGTAGCTCTCCTCCCAGATTCTTCACTCACTCCTGTGCATGTTTTTAGTGAGTAGGACGAGCCGAGTCCCTCGATTTTAAAGATGTCAAAGAAAACTGAGCTGGCAAGTGATCTATTACTCTGGTCATCGAGTATAGTGTAGAGTTTAACCGCCTTTTCTCTGTGGCCAATAGGGTAAACTGTAACCAAACAGATCTTTGAGCAGGATTTGTTAATAAGACCTTCTCCGCAGACTTGAGTGCACTGTGGTGACACTTCAGGAGGTGTACTGTCTTTCTCCTCCCCGCCGTGCTCTGTAAGGCGGTCTATGGATGAGGGGGTCCTGCACTCTTATAGTGGGTGAGGCCTTTTATGTAGGGGGCACTCCCTTTCCGGGTCTATTGTACTGTGGGTCTTGTGTGATGAGTCTGCAGAAGACACATTAGTTTTGTGTACGGTGACAGTTGAGTCTCTGGGGTTGCGAACTGGAACAGGTTTACTTGTTCTTGGGTTGACAGGATCTACGGCAGAAAGGTTGAAGCTGGGATCATTCCTTATCTTGGCCTGCTGGCGGACAAAATCTACAAAGATGTGGAATGGAGGGAACACCACATTGTGACGCTGCTTGTAATCTGAACCCCAGTTCAACCATTTCCCTTGCAAACTGTAAGGTAGTTTCTTCACTATGGGTTTGATGGCTCTGGCTGTGTCTAGGAATGCGAGGCCTGGCAGGTCTCCTTCAGTCTTGGCGACTTGGAGTTCTACTAAGAGGTCACTCAATTCTCTTAGCATGTGAAAGTTCTTATTAGAGATTATAGGAAAGTTTTCCAACCCTTTGAAGAGGGATTCTTCTATCATTTCTGAGGAGCCATAGCAATCATCGAGTCTCTCCCATAACGTCCACAAACCTTTCCTCGGGTTGTTGATGCTGAGATCTCTGATGCGTTTCGCATGTTCTACCGATTCATTTCCTAGCCACTTAACCAAGAGGTCGATCTCTTCGCTGGCAGAGATGTCTAGGTCAGCGGTGGCGTTTCTGAAGGAAGCTCTCCACGCTCTGAAACTCTCGGACAGTCATTAAACTTTAAGAGACCTTTGGTGAGTAACTCACGACGTGCAAAGAACTTGAGGAAAACTGGTAGCTCTTGATCTCTGAGAAGGCGATCCGGGTGCCTGTTGCTGTGATGAGGTCTCAGTGAGCTATCGTTGCTGTAAAATGCATCTTCGTCACGATAGTCACCGTCGGGGTCCTCTATCTTGAAAATGTTCTCTGTGTAGTAGGGATCTACAGGTTCGGGTGCTGGTCTCACTGATGATGGAAGGTGGACAGAATTACCTTCATGCTTAATGTGGGATGATTGGTGAATGAAGGTTGATGGCTGAATGACAGGATTCGGTATCTCTCTTGGAGCTGAATGTAGATGGTCATCTAATGAGGCATGCTGTAGCACGTAGTCTGAAGTGCGTTGTGAGATGTCACGATGATTAAGTTCAGGTCCTAGCCTTAAGCTGAACCTTTCACTATCGCAGAGTGCTGCTTCTTCTAAAACCTGTACCTCAGCTTCTGCTGCCGCTGCTTCTGTGTCTGTGGCGAGTTTTGCGAGGTCGGCTTCCAGACATACCTTTTCTTTCTTTAATAACCACTCCTGTTCAGCATACGCAGCTCTCACTTTGGCAGCTTCCGCCTTCGCCCTGGCGATGGCAATTGCAGCGCTGCTCACAGACTTCCGTGAAGATGAGCTTACATGAGAGCGTGTCACATAAACTTCAGATCCTATATCTGACATTGTGTCTGTATGCGGCTTGACTGTTCTCTGCTAGAAGTCAGTGTCTGTGCTTCGACCCCGTTTATAATAGTCGTATTACTGTTCTGGCACCCTCGCTCTCTACTCCTGAAGAATGGGTTGACAGACAGCTAAACTCTTTCCCATCAATGCATTGACATGGATGCTGGGGGTCCTTTTCAACTTTTATTAATGGGTTAAGTGTAAAACTAGAAAAAACAAATAGAAATTCTCAGTACAACATAAGCATGAAGTGCAAAACATTACATTGTTACAGGTCACGCAATGTGATTGCATGATACGGCGAATACACAATATGTATAATGGCAGAAGAATGATAAGATGATAATCAGCAGTGTAGCTACAGTGTACATATAGGTGGGCAGGAGCATATTAAACTCACTGACTGTGCTATGTTGAGGGAAACATGCAGATAAGCTGAACTCTAGGGAGAGAAGGATCACTACACCAGGATGTCAGCTTGTATGAGGCTGTAATGGCTTCTGGAGGAGAAGGGGCAGAGTCTAGAGCACGGCCTCATGGGATTACATAGGCATGGAGGGACGAAAATTAGACTATGCAATAAACATAATGTAATGTGGGAACATTGTCAACAGATGGCGCTATGGGATAAGTCATCGCTGAACAAGCAAACAATATATTGTCTCAAGCAAACTAAATGCACATATTTCTAAGAAAGGCATGACAACCTTACTGACCAGACCATTTTTTTCGATTCTGACCAGTGTC
>JARQOC010000003.1:499117028-499127028 GCA_033576535.1 Allobates femoralis
AAAATACTAGATAAAAACTCTCTGCAGCACTCAGCTACTACCAGTGGTGTACATACGCTAACAAGCTAAATATATATGAGAAAAAATTTAAAAACTTACGTTTTTTTCAAAAAACTCAAAATTCTTATATTTTTTTTTAAATCTGAAGTTCTTAGTACACACATTGGCCAATGTCTGCTTGCTCATCGACTGCGACAAAGTGACTTCAGGCACGATGAGTCCTAACGCTGACACCCAAGTCCTCCTTGTCCACCCGACCCCACTACTAAGTGGGAGGACACCATCTATACCCTAGATCACCTGTAGGCAATGAGGGTGCACCTTGCAGAAATGGAGCCAGCCAACTCCAAACAATACAAAAGAGAAAAAAACTGCACAGCACTCACAGACAATGTGAACTGGTGCCAGCAGGGACGCTGGATCAAAATACTAGATAAAAAACTCTCTGCAGCACTCAGCTACTACCAGTGGTGTACATACGCTAACAAGCTAATATATATGAGAAAAAATTTGAAAAACTTACGTTTTTTCAAAAAACTCAAAATTCTTATATTTTTTTTTTAAATCTGAAGTTTTAGTACACACATTGGCCAATGTCTGCTTGCTCATCGACTGCGACAAAGTGACTTCAGGCACGATGAGTCCTAACACTGACACCCAAGTCCTCCTTGTCCACCCGACCCCACTACTAAGTGGGAGGACACCATCTATACCCTAGATCACCTGTAGGCAATGAGGGTGCACCTTGCAGAAATGGAGCCAGCCACTCCACACGATACAAAAGAGAAAAAAAACTGCACAGCACTCACAGACAATGTGAACTGGTGCCAGCAGGGACGCTGGATCAAAATACTAGATAAAACTCTCTGCAGCACTCAGCTACTACCAGTGGTGTACATACGCTAACAAGCTAAATATATATGAGAAAAAATTTAAAACTTACGTTTTTTCAAAAAACTCAAAATTTTTATATTTTTTTTTTTTTTTTTTTAAATCAGAAGTTCTTAGTACACACATTGGCCAATGTCTGCTTGCTCATCGACTGCGACAAAGTGACTTCAGGCACGATGAGTCCTAACGCTGACACCCAAGTCCTCCTTGTCCACCCGACCCCACTACTAAGTGGGAGGACACCATCTATACCCTAGATCACCTGTAGGCAATGAGGGTGCACCTTGCAGAAATGGAGCCAGCCACTCCACACGATAAAAAAGAGAAAAAAACTGCACAGCACTCACAGACAATGTGAACTGGTGCCAGCAGGGACGCTGGATCAAAATACTAGATAAAAACTCTTTCAGACTCAATACATGTTTTAAACGAACAAGTAAAATTGGCAAAAATTACTCTTTTCAAAAAACTCAAAATTATTAACTGAAGCAGTCCTTCAATCGCTGCATCACGCCAAGTACTCACCGACACCTAAGTGACACAGCCCATTCCACCGACCCCACTACTAAGTGGAGGAATCTATCCAGAATGTAGGCATAGGCACTGCAGAAATGGAGCAGAACTCACACTCAAAGAAAAAACTGCACAGCCAAGAAGTGATCAGAGGGACGCTGACAATTTAATAAACTCTTGCAGACTATATACAGGGTAAACTAACGTTATATAAAAAAATTTAAAACTTATTTTTTTTAAAACTCAAATTCTTTATTTTTAAATGAAGTTCTTATCACACATTGGCCAAGTCTGCTGCCACGATGCGACAAAGTGACACACATGTCCTACTGCACCCAAGCCTCCTTGCAGGACCCACTATATAGACACCTTATACCCTAGATCACTGAGGCTGAGGTGCATGAGAAATGGAGCCGCCACTCCAACATACAAAAGAGAAAAAAACTGCACAGCACTCACAGACAATGTGAACTGGTGCCAGCAGGGACGCTGGATCAAAATACTAGATAAAAACTCTCTGCAGCACTCAGCTACTACCAGTGGTACTACGTAACAAGCAAAATAAAGAAAAAATTTGAAAATATTTAAAAACTAATTTTTATAATTTTAAATCTGAATTTTATAAACTGAATGTTCTCATCATGTGGCAAGTGCTTCCAGCGATGAAACCTAACAGCACCCAAGCTCCTGCACACCACCCTCCTGTGGGAACACCACTATACCTAGACACCTGTAGCAAGAGGTGCCTGAGAAATGAGCCTGCCATCACACTCAACAAAAAAGAAAAAACTGCACAGCACTCACAGAAAATGTGAACTGGTGCCAGCAGGGACGCTGGATCAAAATACTAGATAAAACCTCTGCAGCACTACTACTACCATGTGTGTACATACGCTAACAAGCTAAATATATATGAGAAAAAATTTAAAACTTACGTTTTTATCAAAAATCAAATTTTTTTTTTTTTTTTAATTAATTAGTTACACATGCCAATGTCTGCTTGCTCATCGACTGCGACAAAGTGACTTCAGGCACAATGAGTCCTAACGCTGACACCCAAGTCCTTCCACGCCACCTGGACACCATCTATACCTAGACACCTGACAAGATCACCTTGCAGAATGGAGCCAGCACTCCCAATCAAAGGAAAATGCACAGCACTCACAGACAAGTGAAATGTGCCACAGGACTACAAAATACTAGATAAAAAACTCTCTGCAGCACTCACTATACATGGTTACATAGCTAACAAGCTAAATATATATGAAAAAATTTAAAAACTTACGTTTTTTCAAAAAACTAAAAATTCTTATATTTTTTTTAAATCTGAAGTTCTTAGTACACACATTGGCCAATGTCTGCTTGCTCATCGACTGCGACAAAGTGACTTCAGGCACGATGATCCTAACGCTGACACCCAAGTCCTCCTTGTCCACCCGACCCACTACTAAGTGGAGGACACATCTATACCCTAGATCACCTGTAGGCAATGAGGGTGTACCTTGCAGAAATGGAGCAGCCACTCCACACGATACAAAAGAGAAAAAAAACTGCCAGCACTCACAGACAATGTGAACTGGTGCCACAGGGACGCTGGATCAAAATACTATATAAAAACTACTCTGCAGCACTCAGCTACTACAGTGGTGTAAATACGCTAACAAGCTAAATATATATGAGAAAAAATTTAAAAACTTACGTTTTTTCAAAAAACCTCAAAATTCTTATATATTTTTTTAAATCTGAAGTTCTTAGTACACACATTGGCCAATGTCTGCTTGCTCATCGACTGCGACAAAGTGACTTCAGGCATGATGAGTCCTAACACTGACACCCAAGTCCTCCTTGTCCACCCGACCCCACTACTAAGTGGGAGGACACCATCTATACCCTAGATCACCTGTAGGCAATGAGGGTGCACCTTGCAGAAATGGAGCCAGCCACTCCACACGATACAAAAGAGAAAAAAACTGCACAGCACTCACAGACAATGTGAACTGGTGCCAGCAGGGACGCTGGATCAAAATACTAGATAAAAACTCTCTGCAGCACTCAGCTACTACCAGTGGTGTACATACGCTAACAAGCTAAATATATATGAGAAAAAATTTAAAAACTTACGTTTTTTTCAAAAAACTCAAAATTCTTATATTTTTTTTTTTTTTTTAAATCTGAAGTTCTTAGTACACACATTGGCCAATGTCTGCTTGCTCATCGACTGCGACAAAGTGACTTCAGGCACGATGAGTCCTAACGCTGACACCCAAGTCCTCCTTGTCCACCCGACCCCACTACTAAGTGGGAGGACACCATCTATACCCTAGATCCCTGTAGGCAATGAGGGTGCACCTTGCAGAAATGGAGCCAGCCACTCCACACAATACAAAAAGAGAAAAACTGCACAGCACTCACAGACAATGTGAACTGGTGCCAGCAGGGACCTGGATCAAAATACTAGATAAAAACTCTCTGCAGCACTCAGCTACTACCAGTGGTGTACATACGCTAACAAGCTAAATATATATGAGAAAAAATTTAAAAACTTACGTTTTTTCAAAAAACTCAAAATTCTTAATATTTTTTTTTTTTAAATCGAAGTTCTTAGTACACACATTGGCCAATGTCTGCTTGCTCATCGACTGCGACAAAGTGACTTCAGGCACGATGAGTCCTAACGCTGACACCCAAGTCCTCCTTGTCCACCCGACCCCACTACTAAGTGGGAGGACACCATCTATACCCTAGATCACCTGTAGGCAATGAGGGTGCACCTTGCAGAAATGGAGCCAGCCACTCCACACGATAAAAAAGAGAAAAAAACTGCACAGCACTCACAGACAATGTGAACTGGTGCCAGCAGGGACGCTGGATCAAAATACTATGATAAAAACTCTCTGCAGCACTCAGCTACTACCAGTGGTGTACATACGCTAACAAGCTAAATATATATGAGAAAAAATTTAAAAAACTTACGTTTTTTCAAAAAACTCAAAATTTATATATTTTTTTTTTAAATCTGAAGTTCTTAGTACACACATTGGCCAATGTCTGCTTGCTCATCGACTGCGACAAAGTGACTTCAGGCACGATGAGTCCTAACGCTGACACCCAAGTCCTCCTTGTCCACCCGACCCCACTACTAAGTGGGAGGACACCATCTATACCCTAGATCACCTGTAGGCAATGAGGGTGCACCTTGCAGAAATGGAGCCAGCCACTCCAAACAATACAAAAGAGAAAAAAAACTGCACAGCACTCACAGACAATGTGAACTGGTGCCAGCAGGGACGCTGGATCAAAATACTAGATAAAAACTCTCTGCAGCACTCAGCTACTACCAGTGGTGTACATACGCTAACAAGCTAAATATATATGAGAAAAAATTTGAAAACTTACGTTTTTTCAAAAAACTCAAAATTCTTATATATTTTTTTAAATCTGAAGTTCTTAGTACACACATTGGCCAATGTCTGCTTGCTCATCGACTGCGACAAAGTGACTTCAGGCATGATGAGTCCTAACACTGACACCCAAGTCCTCCTTGTCCACCCGACCCCACTACTAAGTGGGAGGACACCATCTATACCCTAGATCACCTGTAGGCAATGAGGGTGCACCTTGCAGAAATGGAGCCAGCCACTCCACACGATACAAAAGAGAAAAAAACTGCACAGCACTCACAGACAATGTGAACTGGTGCCAGCAGGGACGCTGGATCAAAATACTAGATAGAAACTCTCTGCAGCACTCAGCTACTACCAGTGGTTGTACATACGCTAACAAGCTAAATATATATGAGAAAAAATTTTAAAACTTACGTTTTTTCAAAAAACTCAAAATTCTTATATTTTTTTTTTTTTTTTTAAATCTGAAGTTCTTAGTACACACATTGGCCAATGTCTGCTTGCTCATCGACTGCGACAAAGTGACTTCAGGCACGATGAGTCCTAACGCTGACACCCAAGTCCTCCTTGTCCACCCGACCCACATACTAAGTGGGAGGACACCATCTATACCCTAGATCACCTGTAGGCAATGAGGGTGCACCTTGCAGAAATGGAGCCAGCCACTCCACACAATACAAAAGAGAAAAAAACTGCACAGCACTCACAGACAATGTGAACTGGTGCCAGCAGGGACCTGGATCAAAATACTAGATAAAAACTCTCTGCAGCACTCAGCTACTACCAGTGGTGTACATACGCTAACAAGCTAAATATATATGAGAAAAAATTTAAAAACTTACGTTTTTTCAAAAAACTCAAAATTCTTATATTTTTTTTTTTTAAATCTGAAGTTCTTAGTACACACATTGGCCAATGTCTGCTTGCTCATCGACTGCGACAAAGTGACTTCAGGCACGATGAGTCCTAACGCTGACACCCAAGTCCTCCTTGTCCACCCGACCCCACTACTAAGTGGGAGGACACCATCTATACCCTAGATCACCTGTAGGCAATGAGGGTGCACCTTGCAGAAATGGAGCCAGCCACTCCAACACGATACAAAAGAGAAAAAAACTGCACAGCACTCACAGACAATGTGAACTGGTGCCAGCAGGACGCTGGATCAAAATACTAGATAAAAACTCTCTGCAGCACTCAGCTACTACCAGTGGTGTACATACGCTAACAAGCTAAATATATATGAGAAAAAATTGAAAACTTACGTTTTTTCAAAAACTCAAAATTCTTATATATTTTTTTAAATCTGAAGTTCTTAGTACACACATTGGCCAATGTCTGCTGCTCATCGACTGCGACAAAGTGACTTCAGGCAGATGAGTCCTAACACTGACACCCAAGTCCTCCTTGTCCACCCGACCCCACTACTAAGTGGGAGGACACCATCTATACCCTAGATCACCTGTAGGCAATGAGGGTGCACCTTTGCAGAAATGGAGCCAGCCACTCCACACGATACAAAAGAGAAAAAAACTGCACAGCACTCACAGACAATGTGAACTGGTGCCAGCAGGGACGCTGGATCAAAATACTAGATAGAAACTCTCTGCAGCACTCAGCTACTACCATGTGGTGTACATACGCTAACAAGCTAAATATATATGAGAAAAAATTTATAAAACTTACGTTTTTTCAAAAAACTCAAAATTCTTATATTTTTTTTTTTTTAAATCTGAAGTTCTTAGTACACACATTGGCCAATGTCTGCTTGCTCATCGACTGCGACAAAAGTGACTTCAGGCACGATGAGTCCTAACGCTGACACCCAAGTCCTCCTTGTCCACCCGACCCCACTACTAAGTGGGAGGACACCATCTATACCCTAGATCACCTGTAGGCAATGAGGGTGCACCTTGCAGAAATGGAGCCAGCCACTCCACACAATACAAAAAGAAAAAACTGCACAGCACTCACAGACAATGTGAACTGGTGCCAGCAGGGACTCTGGATCAAAATACTAGATAAAAACTCTCTGCAGCACTCAGCTACTACCAGTGGTGTACATACGCTAACAAGCTAAATATATATGAGAAAAAATTTAAAAACTTACGTTTTTTTTCAAAAAACTCAAAATTCTTAATATTTTTTTTTTTAAATCAGAAGTTCTTAGTACACACATTGGCCAATGTCTGCTTGCTCATCGACTGCGACAAAGTGACTTCAGGCACGATGAGTCCTAACGCTGACACCCAAGTCTCCTTGTCCACCCGACCCCACTACTAAGTGGAGAGGACACCATCTATACCCTAGATCACCTGTAGGCAATGAGGGTGCACCTTGCAGAAATGGAGCCAGCCACTCCACACGATAAAAAAGAGAAAAAAACTGCACAGCACTCACAGACAATGTGAACTGGTGCCAGCAGGGACGCTGGATCAAAATACTAGATAAAAACTCTCTGCAGCACTCAGCTATAACCAGTGGTGTACATACGCTAACAAGCTAAAATATATATGAGAAAAAATTTAAAACTTACGTTTTTTCAAAAAAACTCAAATCTTAATATATTTTTTTTTTAAATCTGAAGTTCTTAGTACACACATTGGTCAATGTCTGCTTGCTCATCGACTGCGACAAAGTGACTTCAGGCACGATGAGTCCTAACGCTGACACCCAAGTCCTCATTGTCCACCCGACCCCACTACTAAGTGGGAGGACACCATCTATAACCCTAGATCACCTGTAGGCAATGAGGGTGCACCTTGCAGAAATGGAGCCAGCCACTCCACACATACAAAAGAGAAAAAAACTGCACAGCACTCACAGACAATGTGAACTGGTGCCAGCAGGACGCTGGATCAAAATACTAGATAAAAACTCTCTGCAGCACTCAGCTACTACCAGTGGTGTACATACGCTAACAAGCTAAATATATATGAGAAAAAATTTAAAAAACTTACGTTTTTTCAAAAAACTCAAAATATTCTTATATTTTTTTAAAATCTGAAGTTCTTAGTACACACATTGGCCAATGTCTGCTTGCTCATCGACTGCGACAAAGTGACTTCAGGCACGATGAGTCCTAACGCTGACACCCAAGTCCTCCTTGTCCACCCGACCCCACTACTAAGTGGGAGGACACCATCTATACCCTAGATCACCTGTAGGCAATGAGGGTGCACCTTGCAGAAATGGAGCCAGCCACTCCACACGATACAAAAGAGAAAAAAACTGCACAGCACTCACAGACAATGTGAACTGGTGCCAGCTGGGACGCTGGATCAAAATACTAGATAAAAACTCTCTGCAGCACTCAGCTACTACCAGTGGTGTACATACGCTAACAAGCTAAATATATATGAGAAAAAATTTAAAAACTTACGTTTTTTCAAAAAACTCAAAATTCTTATATTTTTTTTAAATCTGAAGTTCTTAGTACACACATTGGCCAATGTCTGCTTGCTCATCGACTGCGACAAAGTGACTTCAGGCACGATGAGTCCTAACGCTGACACCCAAGTCCTCCTTGTCCACCCGACCCCACTACTAAGTGGGAGGACACCATCTATACCCTAGATCACCTGTAGGCAATGAGGGTGCACCTTGCAGAAATGGAGCCAGCCACTCCACACGATACAAAAGAGAAAAAAACTGCACAGCACTCACAGACAATGTGAACTGGTGCCAGCAGGGACGCTGGATCAAAATACTAGATAAAAACTCTCTGCAGCACTCAGCTACTACCAGTGGTGTAAATACGCTAACAAGCTAAATATATATGAGAAAAAATTTAAAAACTTACGTTTTTTCAAAAAACTCAAAATTCTTATATTTTTTTTAAATCTGAAGTTCTTAGTACACACATTGGCCAATGTCTGCTTGCTCATCGATTGCGACAAAGTGACTTCAGGCACGATGAGTCCTAACGCTGACACCCAAGTCCTCCTTGTCCACCCGACCCCACTACTAAGTGGGAGGACACCATCTATACCCTAGATCACCTGTAGGCAATGAGGGTGCACCTTGCAGAAATGGAGCCAGCCACTCCACACGATACAAAAGAGAAAAAAACTGCACAGCACTCACAGACAATGTGAACTGGTGCCAGCAGGGACGCTGGATCAAAATACTAGATAAAAACTCTCTGCAGCACTCAGCTACTACCAGTGGTGTACATACGCTAACAAGCTAAATATATATGAGAAAAAATTTAAAAACTTACGTTTTTTCAAAAAACTCAAAATTCTTATATTTTTTTTAAATCTGAAGTTCTTAGTACACACATTGGCCAATGTCTGCTTGCTCATCGACTGCGACAAAGTGACTTCAGGCACGATGAGTCCTAACGCTGACACCCAAGTCCTCCTTGTCCACCTGACCCCACTACTAAGTGGGAGGACACCATCTATACCCTAGATCACCTGTAGGCAATGAGGGTGCACCTTGCAGAAATGGAGCCAGCCACTCCACACGATACAAAAGAGAAAAAAACTGCACAGCACTCACAGACAATGTGAACTGGTGCCAGCAGGGACGCTGGATCAAAATACTTGATAAAAACTCTCTGCAGCACTCAGCTACTAACCAGTGGTGTAAATACGCTAACAAGCTAAATATATATGAGAAAAAATTTAAAAACTTACGTTTTTTCAAAAAACTCAAAATTCTTATATTTTTTTAAATCTGAAGTTCTTAGTACACACATTGGCCAATGTCTGCTTGCTCATCGACTGCGACAAAGTGACTTCAGGCACGATGAGTCCTAACGCTGACACCCAAGTCCTCCTTGTCCACCCGACCCCACTACTAAGTGGGAGGACACCATCTATACCCTAGATCACCTGTAGGCAATGAGGGTGCACCTTGCAGAAATGGAGCCAGCCACTCCACACGATACAAAAGAGAAAAAAACTGCACAGCACTCACAGACAATGTGAACTGGTGCCAGCAGGGACGCTGGATCAAAATACTAGATAAAAACTCTCTGCAGCACTCAGCTACTACCAGTGGTGTACATACGCTAACAAGCTAAATATATATGAGAAAAAATTTAAAAACTTACGTTTTTTCAAAAAACTCAAAATTCTTATATTTTTTTTTTTTTTTTAAATCTGAAGTTCTTAGTACACACATTGGCCAATGTCTGCTTGCTCATCGACTGCGACAAAGTGACTTCAGGCACGATGAGTCCT